>JAUTDX010004645.1:0-32442 GCA_030844895.1 Ambrosia x helenae
TGATGTGGCATTCAATGAAGGCCTCAACATCTTTTTGAATGTGTCACGTGGCATCATGTAAGAATTTTTTAATTTTGAGTTTTTTCAATAAATCTATGTATATTATAATTATTTTAGGAAAATATAAGAATTTAAAAAACAAAATTAAATTTCCTCTCTAATGTTTCCTCCCATAACTTTAGAACGTTAATATCTTTTATATACGAGATTTTTTAAAGAAAAAAATTACACCAAATTAACGAGCGTTTTATTATCTTTCCAACGAGTACCATAGTGCTATATAAAAAAAACGAAACAAAAAAACAACTATTTTTGTGGGGTTTTGTTTTCAAATAGATTTTACTCTACTAATAAATCACAAACGACACAAATTGCTTTTATTATATTGAATATGATAACTTATGACAGAAATTGTTTAAAATAAATAATAATAATAATAAATTATTATTACTCAATATTATAATAGGTTGTAACTAGGGGTGCAAATCCAAGTCCGAGTTTTGACGAGGCTCGAGCTCGAAAAACTTATGAAAGCTCGAGCTGGAGCTTGACTCGTTGAAAATTTCTTAAGCTCGAGCTCAGTTTGGGCTCGGCTCGTTTTACTATCTGTTTAGTTTACTCTATAAAATAAAAAAATAATATAAATGATAGGCTCGGGAGTTCGATAAATGAAGCTTGCTCGAGCTCTTTAACAACAAACAAGCTTAATTGAGGGGTGGATATTAATAAAATAAATATTACACTAAGGGTAGATAAGTTCGATACGCCTAATGAGCTTCACATGCCAGTCTCGATTAATAAACGAACTTTGTTTTAGGCTCAAGCTTGGCTCGGGCTTGATAAAGCTCGGCTTGTTTCGAGTTTTTTACCGAGCCGAACTCAATAGCTTGAAAGCGCTCGGCTCGTTTACACGCTTAGTTATAATTATAACAGATATAATGAACAAGAAAAGCAAACAAATTTGAATGACCCTTCGGTCATAAGTATTACTTGTGACCGGTCACAAATACTTTATGAGCCCAATTAGAATTGGTTAAAAGTTTAGCCCAGGTCACACAATCCTTTATGAACCCAAATAAGGTTAGCCCATGTCCGTTTAATGTCTAATTGTAAAAAGGTTTCTTAAGAATAGAAAAAGGAAAAAAAAAACACTAGGTTAGCACCCGATCATCTTGTGCCAAGTCAATGTATGGATATTATTAGTGGATAGTCAGTATGTGGATACTTTATCCATGCAAACATTTGAACTGATTGATTAGAGATAGTTTTCAATACACCATATGGCTTGTTTATTTGATCGTCCCAATATATACAAACCAATTGGATACTAATTTACTACTTTAGGTTTCTTTTTACAATGGTTTTGCTGATTAATTGTAACTGTTTTGTTATCTTGTTTGGTCTTTTTATTGTTTAAATATAAAATGTCTCATGTAACTACAATGGTGGTATGAGACACTTTTAGCTTGTAGGGTACGTGTCATGCTAGTGAAGTGATCTTTCATTCACAAGTCATACTATTGACCTTATCATAAAATGACGTACAACATTCTTCAGCTAATTTTTAAGAGTTTCTAGTTTAATCAAGATATAAAAACTTCTAATGTTTAGTCATGAGTAGTGTTTCGCCCACTATGATTGATGATGATAACCCTATTTTGAGTGAAGTGATATGTAAAATACTTCAAACCAATATTAATATGGTATCAACACAACCTCATATAACATAATTCTAGTACCAAACATGATGTTTCTTTTTTTAGGGTTAGGATCAAATACACAAGACATTTTTTCTAGGAAGGGTGAGAAGGATTGTGATTCATGGATCATATATTTGAAGGGTTGAGATTAGTTTGTTTCAAAAAAATAAATAATAAATTAGAGGAAATGCATAAAAGGAAAACCACATTTGGAGATGTGATTTCATTTGATGCAACATTTAACACCAACAAGTATACTTTTAATTATTAAGTTTCATATCCAACTATTATATGTTCATAGTTCTTTTAAAAAATATTTAATGTGTTTTGTAGGTACAAGATGGTTTTTGTACCATTTACTGAAATTGATAACCATTGTTAGAATTTCACACTTGGGGCAGGATTGTTGTCATCTGAGACAATTGAATCATACACATGGTTGTTACAGTCATTTGCCAAATCTTTTGGAAAGCATCCAAAAGTGGTTGTGACCGATCAAGACCTGCTATGAAAAATGCTATCCAGTTGGTTTTGCATAATAGCAGACACAAATTATTCATGTGGCATATCATGAGAGAAGGTTTCTGATAAGGTCAGTATGAATGTTGATATAGATTAAAGGGTGTGTTTTGTTACACGAGTGCGTTTAAATAGTATCTTGGTTGGTTTACAATCTTGTGAATGCGTCCAAAGTTAGATTAACGTGCGTTTGATAGTTTTTATATATTTTTATGTGAATGCGTCCAAAAGTTAACAACGTGAGTTTGTTCAATGTTTTTCTTTTAAGGTGGGTGGCACATTATGCAGTGATGATGAGTTCAAAAGGAGAATTTGTGCAATTGTGTGGACAGACTCAATCAGTCCAGATACATTTGATTTCGAGTGAGGTGTACTTATTGTCGATTACAAACTAAATGAGAACAATTGGTTGACGGACATGTTTAATATGAGATCAATGTGGATCCCAACTTTTTACCGGGATGAACCTATGTGTGGCCTAATGAGGACAACATCAAGATCTGAGGGTGAAAATCATTTTTTTCTGCCAAGTTGCAAATTCTCAGTTGACTCTTGTTGAATTTTTCAACCAGTTTGAAACTTCCCTTGAAGCTTAGAAATTCAATCATAGGAAGAATGACCATGATTTAAGACATTCCGTTACTGATTTTTGGACTAGGAACCCTATTAGGAAGAGGCATCTAAAATATTTACATGGACTATCTTCTTTGAAATTCAGGAAGAAATATATGCCACTTATGAAGGATTAATTGTTGTTCACACCCAAAAGGCTCATGAAGGTTTTCTGAAGATCTTTGTTGAAGATCATCAAGCACATGGTCAAGGTTTTCTTGAGGTATTTTTTTTAATTTTTTTTTTGCTTTTTTTTTAGATTTTTAAGATATTGAGTGCGTTTAAATAAGTACATACGTGCGTCCAAAGTCATCAAAATAGTTTTTAACATTTTTACAGGTTCTTTCTAAGAAGGAAGTTGATGAGGGTGTTGAGGATGTTACTTCACTATGTACCAGTAGGAGGTATGAGCAATATGGTCTGCTTTGTAGGCATATAATTTTTATATTAAGGCTGTTCAGAGTGAACTGATTTCCGAAGAGATACATTTTAAAGAGGTGGACAAAAGATGTTGTTCCAAATGAAATCAAGTATTCATTTGAAACATGAGAGTTTGGTGATGACAAGACGAAAGAAAGCTAGACGTATTGCAAGGGAGACAGTCTTGGCCGTGAATATCTTGCAAACATTTTAATTGCAGATTTATCCGAGTTAACTTTGGTTAATGATCAAATGAAAGAGATGGTTAAGAAGGTTGATAAGGGGAGGTTTAAGAGACCTAGCCATCAGAAGAAGTATGACAGGTATGCTTCTCTTCTTGGTTAAGAGAAACCATCAGAGGCCGAACCCACTATTCGACTGCTGAATGGTATCAAGAACAAAGGTCGTGGTAAACAAAAGCGTATAAAGTCCAGCAAGGAAAAACATGTTAGTCGAACCGGCAAAAGGAAGAGAACCTGTGCGATATGCGCAGAGAAAGGCCATGATCAGCGAAAACATTCTAAGGAGGGTGGTTCAACCCAGCCACAAGTTGAACAAGATGACCCGAATGTCGAAGATGACTTTGAAGATAACGAAGAGGTTGAATTAGAAGATTCTGATGATGAGGAGTTGTCTTAGATATGTGCTTGACTCTGTAAATTTTACTGTTTTAACAAGGGCGTCTGAATGTTTACATCGTGCGTTTAGTTTTTTTTTATCAGTTACTTTAAAAGTTTATATAGGTGCGTTTGTTTGTAAAGTAAGTGCGTTCTAAGATAAATATAATAAGTGCGTTCAAAATAGCTAATAGGTGCGTCTATTCGATTATTATTAAAATCCATAGAAGTTACAAGACCACCATCACCACCACCATCAAAAACCACAAGAACCACCACTCAAAACAACCACCATAATAAAAAAAAAAGACATACAAACACAAAAAACCACCACAATAAACCACCATCAAACCACCCCAACCCATCCATCACTTACCACCCAAGATTGCATATCCCTTGCCTTCTGTTTTGGTGCCATGTTCTTCATGATGTAGGTCTCTGTGTTGCTAAGTGCCTGACAAATGAGATTATCAAAGATGCTTGCGTTTGGAGTTGCTCTATAGCTGCATCCCTGAATGGTGTTTTTTCTTCATTCATCAGCTTCTCAATCAGATCCAAGTTCTTCATTTATTGCCTTTGGATCTCATTTTGTGCTCCTAGAACTACACAGGATGAGTTGATGTCATCTCTGACTTCAGAGATGCAATCTACCATGATCATAGTTTTGACTTGAAGATTGTGGATTGCATCAATGTGGTTTTCTGCCATTTTTTTTAGTTTTCTAGTTGATATGTGACTCACTATGTGTTTGATAGTTTATTTATAGACCAAAAAAGTTAATTAGGTGGTACTTGAATATTGAATTTCAAGAATTAACTATATTTATTACCAATCAAATCATAGTTAGTAGTTAGTAAGATTTTTGAGTTTTTTTACCATTTAAATAATCATTTATTTAGATAGGTTGATGTTTTACCATTAATAAGCTATACCACTTGCATTTTTCATCATTACATGTATGAACAAAATAAAAAAAACATAATGTGTATTTTGTCAATCACGTGCGTTTAAATAATACAATAAGTGCGTTTAAATTTTTAAACGTGCGTTAAAATTTTATAAATGTTCGTTCAAATTTTATAAACGTGCGCTTGTTGCTTTGTTTGTTCCACCAGTGAACTTTAAACGCACGTTATATTTTAACATATATATAACGTGTGTTTAAATAGTACCTGTTTAACAATTACTTATCTTTATCATCTGAAACTTTTTTGAAAGCCATTTTTTTTCTTTAATTCATTTTCTGTTATCAAAAGCGTCAGTTTCTGTTAATAAAAAATGCGTTCATAGTGATATTTGAATATGAATCAACTGATTTTATCGATTGAATTTTAATACTCTGTTATTCTTCTTCGTCTGGAAATACGTTTTGATTTGATTTTAATCGAATGTTTTGATTTTGTAATGATGTTGAACGTTTAATCGAATTTAAACGATGAAAAATCAGGTTCAATTATTGAAAATTTTTGTTTCGATTATGTCTGTTGTTACGAGTTGAAAAAAAATTAAAATTTTTTTTCTAATTTATCCCTGGTTAGATTAACCCAGATATGATTAGGGTGGTTAATTACCATCTTGCCACACCTAAATCTAATGGCAAAAATGCTTCTTACGCTTTGTACGTTATCTTTTCTCATATTTTATAACCCAAAGTTTTCATACATACTCATGTTCTGTTTTTGTTACGTATCAAAATATCATGTGCTATGTTGGGTGGTTAGCGTTCCAAGAGAAATAACAAGATTTTTAGTGACCATATGATTTGCAGTTAAAGATTACTATTTATTATTTGAGGGAGGGAGCTGCAAATTGAGGCGGTGGGTGGGAAGAAAGGGACGAAGATCTCTACATCTTCCCGCTTTAGAGCAATAGCAGCAACTACTAAGAATTAACTCTCACCGCTAGATCATATGGCCATTCAACAGCCACATCATACATGATTGTTGAAGCTCAGGCGGATTTGAGCAATAGGGACGACCCGCGTGCATGTCACTGCTATTTCTCAAATTTCATGTAATTGATCGAAATAGACGTAGAATTAATTTTAATAGAATCTGTAGGAAATAGGGTTCACAATTTTATTAAAATAATAATAAAATGAGATAATAACGAGACTCTCGTTATTAGTAGGAAATATAAAAGTACAATACCATATACAGAACTAAATATAAACAAAATAAGTACAAATACAAAATGTACCGAATCTTGATTCAAGCACTTCAACAGCATCATCTCTACTAATCACCTATGCAAAACAAAGTATATGTTGATGGTTTTGTTGAGGATCGTGTTTGACACGGGGCCCTTAAAACAGATTCCGCGCCTCCTCTCAGACGTCTGTCTCCCAGGGTACAACAACCGGAACAGTAGTGTACTGCCGAAGATGACACTCAGCCAGAGATAACATCGGATATAAAGTGTATTCATGGAAAAAGAAAGTTGTTATTTTTTAGAGAATCTATCTATCGTGGTATGGAACAAAACAATTTTGTGAATCTTTCTCAGGAGTATTTCAACTCTATTTGTGTACACATGAATCCAACGGAATAATTCACAATAATTGAAATATTATTGCATTTTAATTATTGTCATTATAACAAGTCATTAAACTTGTAATTAATAAAATGCTTAATGGATATTAAGTAGTCACATAATTCGTCATAATGACTGAGTCGAAACAGTCTTTTTTGACCAGATCTATGTAACCGTACCAGCTCACTAGTATGCGCATCACGTTAACAGCTAACTGTGCTCGTGCGCCCTACCTACGCATACCAGGACGCTGCCCACGTGACTCGCCATTCGCCACCCTCGCATCTGTGCGCCAGAGACTGTCCACGCGGAAGCCAGCTTGCGCACCGCGGAGACCAGGACGCTACCTGGTCTTCCGCCATGTACCAGACCACACGCACGAGGTCAAAGTTACAAAGGCGGCTCTCAAGCGGCTCGCGGCGATGCGAGTGTGCGAAGTGTAAAGTGCACCATCAAAGCGCCACATTGCGCCCATCGCCCACGACCACGCGCGCGCGCATGTGCGAGTGCGAGTTAAGGGTGTTTCGCACCTTTTAGGGTCCCCACTAGTTTTGGCTCAAGCTAAACAATATACAAGGAGTGCTCCTCGTTATAAACTTAATCCATTTTCTCATCTTTGTTTGTTTCCAACCTACAACTTTCAAGCTTCGATATCTCATTTATCTTAGCTTTATTTTGGACTTGGTTTGGTTCGTTGTGATGCTCTCACAATATAGTACACAAACTCAGAAATAATTATTTATATAACACATATAAAAATATATTTATTTAAGTCCAAAATTAGTGAAAAATCAATTTCACTACTATTTTTTCCAACATAATCAATTATTTGAAAAATTATAAAATTTGATTTAATGACATCTCATTTGTCACTATCTTTGAAAAAAAATCTATTCCTCGATCTGAAGCCACTAGCCCACACTTTTTTAGGAACTATGTACGCTTATTTTCAACCAAGGATGATGTTAGAGGGCTTATAAAGAGTGTCTTTCTTTGTTTCTCAGTAAATGTAATATAGTACTATTCAAATTGTTTAACAAATTTTGAAAATTCAAATGTAGAAAAGGCGAGCGTCTTAATGAATTAAGCATGTCATGAAAAAAGAAGGTATGAGCGTTGCTGGGTGCTTGTGAATCACATTAATTAAAAAGATGGTGAAAATTTTAGAGGTGATCTTGTGAGTGTTTATAATCTATCCACAGGCTCCTTCTCTCTCTACATCATGTATAAAAATATTGTAATTTGTAATAATATCTTAGCCGTAGTTTCTTGTAGTTTGCATTTAGACACAAATTTTAAAAATAAGTGTTTAATTTAAGCACATATTATTTAAAATACACTTTAATAAAGTAGATAGGAAATTTATAAACACATATCAATGTTACTATAACAATGATCATTAAGAAATAAGAATGTGAAATGAAAAAAAGAATAACAAAATGTACAATGTACAAGGTTATTTTTTAAATTCAATACTAATGATTTTAGCAATTGGTATATATAAGTACTTGAAACTTTAATGGGTTTTTATTATTATTATTATTATTATTATTATTATATTATTATTATTATTATTATTAGTTTTTTTTTCAAGTATATAGAAAGTCAAAGCCAAGTAGGGCACGTCACATAGTGATAAACCTTATATATACACACACACATATAATGTATATGGCTCCCTTCTTTGTCCATATGTTCATGTTGCAGCCCCACTCCCTTTCTCCATGATTTACTAATTGATTACTGAATTCTGGACCCATTTGCTGCAAGTTACAAAAGATTTTGTCTTGTAGGCTTCAACTTCATTAGTCAAAAGTCTTTCTTGTTTGTATATATATATATGGAGAAAGATGATAACAACTACTCGGTATGATCATATGAAACCCTAATTATATAACTATCTTTTAATTCCCTCACCATGTTGTTTTACACTGAATTCCAACTCTTGCAGGCAGGTTTCCTTGGAGTTGACTTTAATGGTGATTATGACCATAACCATGATCATGACCACCTTCGTCAACTTCAGCAGCAGCATCAGCAGCAATTCATGGTGAAAAACATATATGAGAATGGAAACCAAATGTGGATTACTTGCTCAACAATCCATTACTACATATACCTAATTCGTGTGTTTTGAAAGCTCGAATTCGTTGGATAAGTTGAGCTTTGCAGATGTGATGCAGTTTGCAGATCTTGGTCCAAAGTTGGCTTTAAATCAAAACAAAACATCCCATGATCAAGATCAAGATCAAGAAGCTAGGATAGATCCGGTTTACTTCTTAAAGTTCCCGGTTTTGAACGAAAGGGAGCAAGAAGATCATCAATCGTTGTTGGCTCCGCTTGGAGATGACGAAAATGAGCATCGGATTGTGATTGAAGGTGGTGAAAGAGAAGAGGAAGCTAGGGTTTCCGAAGGAGGGTCGGACCGGCTTCAATATATCGGTGAAGATGTTCATAAAACCCTAGTAGGAGAATTAGGGAAGAATAAGAAAAAAAGACCAAGGACTATTAAGACTAGTGAAGAAGTTGAGAGCCAAAGAATGACTCATAACGCAGTTGAAAGAAACCGAAGAAAGCAGATGAATGAACATTTACGCGTTCTTAGGTCTCTCATGCCTGGCTCGTATGTTCAACGGGTACAAATTTGTTGATTATAAATGATCGCTATCAAATTTGTGTCGATAATATATTAGTTAGGGTTTATTGTTACCAATAAACCCTAACTAGTTCTTATGATCAATGGGTACAAATTAATTTTAAGACTTATATATAAATGATTATGGATTGTTATTGATAAATTCTAACCAATATATATTAATTATAATAGATAACTAGAATATATTGTAACTAATATATTCTATGATAACTATCTAGTACATATCTAATATATTCTATAGATAACTATTAACTAATATATTCTATATAATATCTATTCATACTTTTACATGATACTTTTATGCACTTGTAGGGTGATCAAGCATCAATAATTGGTGGGGCGATCGAGTTCGTGCGAGAGTTAGAACAACTCCTGCAGTGTCTCGAGTCGCAAAAAAGGCGAAGACTCTACGGTGAGACTCCAAGGGTGGTCGGGAGTCACCGGCTCTACCAATCATGCAACAAGCTCAACAAGGCCCTCCAGTAGCGATGTTTTACCCACAACCGCCTGATGATCAGATGAAGCTTGCGGAATATGACGATGGACTGAAGGAGGAGACCGCTGAGAGCAAGTCGTGTTTGGCTGATGTTGAAGTGAGATTACTAGGGTTTGATGCAATGATAAAGATTTTGTGTAGGAGAAGACCTGGCCAGCTTATTAAAACCATTGCTGCACTTGAAGATTTGCAGTTTAATATCCTTCATACCAACATCACCACCATTGAACAAACTGTGCTCTATTCATTCAATGTTAAGGTACGATCATTTCTTCATGGCTTTAATTAGTGGTGCAACCAGGGGTCAAGAGGGTCCGTTGATCCTCCTAATTCACGAAAGTTTCTTGGATTTTTGACATATAAAATCTATGAGTTTTTTTTTTAAATAATGTGTGTTTCCCTCTAATTACTATTACTATCATAACTAATAGACAAGAGAATTTACCCGACTAAAAAGTTCTGTTTTCTCACTAATGGTTTTTCCCTTTAGACCTTTTGTGTATGACTCGATCCATAATTCATGTAGGTTGCTAGTGAAGCCAGGTTTTCAGCGGAAGAAATCGCGAATTCCGTTCAACAAATCATTAGTTTTGTGCATGCAAATACTGATACTTGATGCAGAAACTCTCCAGCTCGTTAATCCGTCTATAATCTCTCGATATGCTGACGGATAAGGGCTATTCTGATGACTATGTCCGTTGGGAAGGCATATTTTTTCTTATGTTTTAGATTCTTTAGTGGCAATATAATGTACGAGGTCTCTATATTACATGTTAAACCATAGGGTATACTATTATTGTAAGGATATCTCCAAACTCTATCTTTGAATGTTATATTATTATATACTAGGTAATGTTACCGTATGAATACACACGGGTCACGGGTGTACGAAACGAAAAATATGAATTTGGTATGTCAATATCAATATCTTAAATTTAGTTAATCTAAATATTATATATCAAATTAAATAAAAATGATTCAAAAAAAAATATGTTACAAATAAATATCAACGATATGGAAATAATAATTTTACAGAGGGGTGTAAACGAGCCGGGGCTCGAGCTCGGCTCGTCATGCTTTTATGAAGCTCTAGCTCGAGCTCGGCTCAGTTCGAGCCTAATACTTTGAGCTCGAAAGTAAAACCCAAGGGCTCGAGCTCGACTCGACTCGAAATAATTAGTGAAACAATTTAAAAGGAGCTAAAAGCTCGGCTCGAGCTCGACTCGACTCGCCAATATTAAATAGTAGGTATACTATATATAAAATAATAATAATATAAAAATTTGTTTAGGCTCATTAGGCCACAAGCCTAAACTTTCTTTGTATGAAAAGCTCGAGCTCAGGCTCTGTAGCAACTAGAAAAATTTATGTCTTTCCTTTCGACCTTGAGCAATTTTCAGGCTCACAAGCCTAAACGTTCTTTGTTGGTGATTTGATATGTTAACATATGTTAATGTTTATGTGAGTTGATATGTTAACGTATGTTAAAATGCCATTTTAGGGTAGTAAGTGAGAATGAGTAGTTTAAATTCTCATTAGCATGAAAAAGCATGTGAATGAGAGGGTTTGGATCCCCATTCGCATGGAAATAAACCCATTCGCATACTTGAGTATGCAAATGAGTGCAGAGTTGCGAATGAGTGCAGAGTATAAATATACTTGTTTGCCTCACTCTTATCATTTCTCAACTCTAACTCGCCCCCAAGTGCTCTCTTTCAAACTCAAACTTATACAAACGAGTTTTGCCCTCATTTCTTGGATCCTACTGCTAAAAAAAGATTTATAACAATATTAAGAGAAGATTCAAGGTATGTTAATCATCTAAACCCTTTTAATCACATTTTTATATTTTGACAAACCCTAATAGTCTAGATCTGATTTCAATATGTTTTCCTAAATAAAGATCTATCTAACATCTTGCTAAAATAGATCTAGACCTAAACAATGTATTTCTTCATAAAAACCTATGTTTAAATGGTGTTGGTGACTATCTTATATGTTTTGTATTGATGAAATGATATTAGGATAATGTTTAAATGATTGAGGACTATTTAGAAACATGATTAAATGATATATGAGTGATTAATTGATGTTTTGTGGACTTTTACCCATTTTGGGGTTTATGTTAGAAGTCCAGGGTTTGAAAAATGGATATGATGATGATAATATGATTAGATATTCATTTAGGCAGGTTAATATGTGCTTAATAATCTCGAAATAATGTTGTTTTTGATACTTTCCGTATTGGGTAAATTTCTCATTGATGAGCCGGTCGTCGCGGCACATACAAAACAATTTATAATACCTTAATTAACCTAAGTAAATAGATAAGTAGGGTGTCGATCCAAGAGGAGCATGTGGTTAGTACTACACTAAATGGTTGTTTGTATAGCTTTTATTAAAGTGAATGAAAATACGATGATGAAGTTATAGTTCTACAGTCTACTCTTTTTCTCTTTTTATATTTATGGATAGAATAAGCGTCGATAATAGCCACAACCAACTATATCAAGGCTCGGTACAAACTAAACTAAAATTATAACTAAAGTACTCACTCCCGGGATCGAATAGGCAAGTCCTAGAATGCAAAATAGATTGACAAGTATATGAATTCTCTACTAGATACGCGGTGATCCGGAACTGTAACTTAGCCATCAACAACTATCTTAGGACAATAGTATGCTTTATCGATTACGTTCCTAAATCCTCTATATTATGCTACATCATAAATGACGGGATTCATCTCATGAAACTAAACACATAGACATATTTAATCCTGCAGTGAGTCCAATCCAACATCACGATCATAACACAATAATTATATCATCACAGATTATAACAAAATACATAGTCAAAACATTAATACAAACCAAAAGCTTACAAATCGTCACCCGGAAGTGAAGCACAAATCTAACCGAACATAGCTACAATCGAACAAGCATCATTCCTACGCATTCCTAACTTCATTTCGTGGTTTGGGACTGATCTAGGATCAAGTCCCGTGAGTTACTTGGTCACAGAAGCGTCTGGTTCGTTATAATGGCGAGACTTGTGCGATTTCGAGTTGAACAGGCTGGAAAGACGACCAGATCTGTTTCTGCGAATAACTCTCACCCGCGGGTCGCGGGAGAGGTAGAAGATCTCTCCGCGGCCGCGGGGATTAAAATAATAAAATCAGATCTAACAACACGCCGCGGCCGCGGAGGGCTTCCTTTTCCTCCGCGGGCCGCGGCGGAGGTTTGTGCAGGAAAAACTTGTTTCGTCTTCCGGTTTTGGTCGTTTCGAGCGTCGGTTCTCGTTCCGGCTCGTGTCTTCGCACTTTAAGCTCGTAATATCATCGTTTTAGCTCTTTTAGCTTGTCGTCTCATATTCTCGATTAAGTACCTAATTCCGGGCAAACCTACACACAACAAACTATAAAAATACCAAATTAAACTATATAAATGGGATGCATACGCCTTCGCGTCACTCATGCAATTGATAGGACATCTCCATAATTTGCCATTTTAGATAAAGTTTTGATTTGGAATGTAAAATGGACGGATTGATGACTGAAATAGGTGTAGTAACATGTTATTACGATATATATAAGTGGGACTGTAGTGTTTTTGTTGCATTTCGTGAAATTTTTCGATTGGGTTTGAAGAGTTTGTGTTCATCAAAATAGCTTAACAACTGTGAATGTACGAATGGGATCCCATTCTCATGGTCGACCGTGCGAATGAGTGGGAAGTTTTCCCATTCGTATGGTCTAAGGATGCGAATGGGACAAACTTAAACTCATTCTCATCACATCAACTCATTCTTATCAAAAGTCCATTCTGTTGATGTGAATGACTAATTTTAAAACCCATTCGCATGATCTAAGGATACGAATGAGAGAAACTTAAACCCATTCTCGTCACATCAACTCATTCTTACCAAAGGTCCATTCGATTGATGTGAATGACTAATTTTATAACCCATTCATATGGTCTAAGGATGTGAATGAGACTGGAATCGTTTCATCCGCACCAACATGTAAAATTGTGAATCTTTGGTAGAAATGAAATGTTTTTATGTGCATTACATGTGTGTGAACTGTATATACTTGATGAACTGCTATAATGGGTCACAAACGGGATGTCGAGTCATGTGTGGTCGTGTCAAACATTCAAACATGTTTTTAAATGTATAAAGTCAAGTTATAGAGAACTTGGGTTATTAGACAAACATTTATAGGCTATCTATGTTAGGTTTCCAGTAGTTGGAATTACCAAACAAGCTTGGTTATTTATTTTTAGAAGACGCAACTTAAGGTGAGTTTCACAGCCCCACTTTTACTGTTCTCGTTTTCGGGAGAAACATGTTGAATAAACTTATTTTCATTAGACCACGGTGTTACATTATATCGCATGGGTACTAAGCGACATTTCATCACTTAAGTCCTTTCTAACTTTTAAACCATGAATATGTGGATACATAGCGGGGAAGGTGTGAATAGATCTATTGGGCCCGGCACGCCCCACTCAGGTCGACTGGAGGTCAGACGGGTGGTTGCTATTAAAGGCATTTCTAACGTTTAGCAGTGGTTCATAACGCTTTAGTATCATGTAACGATGTCTAGCTAGCATCAGGTATAGATGTAAGGATTTTTGGGTCTGGTTTACGAATTTTACTTACTTTTGCAAACTTTAAACTCTGTGACTCACCGACACCTTATGTGTTGACTAAAATAACGTGTTTTCTCAGGTCGCTAAGGTAGCTGCACAAGAATAGATGCACAGGAGTCCACCTCATCCGTCTTTTGTCTTGCATCGTGTCAAACATTACTTTTGAACTTTGAACTATTTACTTATGGTTTTCGATTGTAAACTTTTTAAAACTGTTTCCGCTGTGTTCTGTTGGTTTGGTTTAAACTTTTAAACTATTGGTGTTTTTATTACGTTATTTTCATATCATATAGTTGTCGTTTATTGTGACCGTTGACTTGGATCCTAGTATGTCAGGCGCCTCACCGTAAAACCCCACAAGTGAAAATTGTGGTTGTGACAGGCTCGATAACTATACGAGTCAGGTTTCAAGCTCGAGCTCGGGCTCGGACTTGTTAAGACTTGACTCATTCGAGCTTTTTAACCGATTCGATCCCGAGTAGCTCTCACGCCATTGAGCATCATTTACACCCCTAAGCAAATCGGTTCTACCTCCCAAGTCAATTTCTTTTATAGCTTGATACCGTAATTTTTAAGAAGACAAAACATCCCAATTTAATTTATCAAATTCATATACATATAGTAATTATTAATTTAATTTAACTAGTAGCAACGACACACGCTATGCGCGAACAATGAAAGTTCAGTGTCCAAAACGGTTAAGGCATATTTATTACTATTACACCGGATAGTTAATACTTAATATATATAATAATTTTAAAAATTATTTAAAATTATATTTGTTACAATAGAAACTCAAATAAAATCATTATTACAATTACCTCTAACTTCATTTATCCAAATCTTATTTCTCATATTCAAATTAATAATTAATATTAATAAATTACTTTAATTACTTCCAACAGCTTTTATCCATATGTTATTTTTCAAATTCAAACTGATATAGTGATTATCTTTGCATAAGAAATTATTCTTAAAATACTTTCAAATTACAACTATATTATCAGTTTGCTTTATCTATATTTTATTTTTCATATCACATAAATGTGATCTAAAAAAGGAGAAAACACCATGGAGATCATCCAGAGAGTGATATGTGTTCCCCATCTTGTGTATTACTCAAGGTGAATAAATTTAATTTTATGTGCAGAGTACTAAAAAAGTTATACCTAAAAACATACATGCCATCGTATGGACTGAATAAACTCGTGTCTTACATGGTTTGAATAAATTTAATATAATCGGTTAACACATACAGTCATAAACTAAAGAAACACGTTTCATAGATCACCGGTCAGGGCTGATCTAAGTAGTGAATCCACAGAGAAAATATTGTTTTAAGATAAAAAGGGGTGTGTTTGTGAATAATGGGTCTGAGAAATAAGACCAAGGAGAATAAGAGACAACCGATTATAAGAGCCGAGTCTCTAAACGTTGGAAATAAAAACAAGGGTTGGAAAGTACGATGTGCTCGTAGTCTTTTCAACGAAAGTTCTAGTGGATTTCAGATGCCAATAAAAGGAGAAGAGACTCATCCTTTTATAGTACCTTGACGTCCGACTTCCTCAACCCGACCACTACCCTTAGTGGGGCCCGGCCCATGTAGAGGTGTCTCCTAGTCACCGGCCCAAATTCCTAAGCCTAATTTTGTGCAAGTGGGTATGTAAAAAGGAGGGGAAAGGGGGGATGTTACCGTCATGTCAAAAATTCACGTGGCATCCAATGAGTGGAGGCTGATGGGCAGTAGGCACGTGTGTCCGCCTGTTGGTTTGTTTGGGGCAGTGAGTAATCATCCTTTCTTCTAGAACTTGAGACAAGTGGAGGATGCTAAAGTCTTCTGTCAGGGATGCTTTGGTTGGGGAGCTGCCAAGTCATCGTCTTCTCTGGTTTTGCCAGTCCGGGCGCAGCCTGTGATTGGTCGTAGACTCTGACGGGCAGTGTTTATGTTAGGGACAATTGCTTAGGGCATGCCTACCCTGGGGTGTGTGTCTCGATGTTGCCCGAAAAGGTGTCTTTGGAACGTGTCAGGGAGAGTGGAAATCCATCGAACCGACTTTTTTGAAAGGCTTAGTTCAATGGAAATTCTTGTACAACCCTAACTTAGCGGTCCCATGTTCGAATCCCTACCCACACACCGGTGTCCTCCTTGCCTAAGCTCAAACCGTCATTGGGAATTTTTTTGTGGTGTGCATAGATCGAACCTGTGACATGCCCCCAAGATGGGAACCCCTAAGAAAAAACACCACCATACCTCAAACCAGCTGGGCTGGAGATAATTGGCCCATCGAACCGATTTCATATATATATATATATATATTATACATTATTAAATATTTATATATTATGAAGTCATTTGACATGTTACTTTTTTTTCACCAAAATTTGTTACACTTGAACCACCTATAAACTTGTATATAACGATTGAATACACACCACTTTTGTCGGGGCGATCACCATACTTAATCACTTGTTTTACACACTTTAAATCGCTCTTTCCTTGGCAAGAATATCATCTCATAGTCGATCGATCGCCCACTTCTATCATCACATTCATTTGAATCATCTTATAAAAGATTCATTTGTATCACGCATTCACACCATACCTCCTTTTTATAAAACATTAGCATAAGACACGACAAAAAATAACAACATCAAAGAACTCGAATCTAAATGAATCTTAGATTTACTAATTGTAATATCTACTGGGTAAGGTTGTTGTTGTGTAAAGAACTCGAATCCAAGCGGAATTAGCCTTCCACATAAAGACACAAAAACAAGTTGTTATTTTGTCGACATAATTGGTTACTTTGAATCTTTCCATGATTTACTTGTTGCAATAAACATAGATACTATGTAGAGAAATGTCAACGGGGATGATTTGGTTCTATGTTTAGCTAGGTACAAGTTAAGTTTGACTTGGAAGAGGTTTGACTTGTCAGAATTATTATTTTTGGACGTATTACGTTACCCTCTACATTTCCAAATATCAGAACCCGCCCTTGCGCCTTGTCGGATTGTCCTAAAGCGAAAATAATACCGGATGCATGTATATTGTTTTTGTTACTTGGAGCAAACTTTAGTCTAAATTTGTGACACCGACATTTTAAAAGAACTTGTTTTTTTAACTTTTATGTAGGGTTGCAAATGAACCAAATGTACAACGTAATAGTTCGTGAGTTGTTTTACGAGAATTCTTTTGTGTTCGTTCATTCGCTTAGTAAATGAACGAATACAAACAAGAAATTTCATTCGTTTAGATAAACAAACAAACATGAACAACGGCTGCGTTCGTTGATTTATGTTCATGTAACGTGTTAGTTTGTATTCGACAGTTCATTGTGGTTTTTAACTTTAATTTTAGCTAAAGTACTTTGTTTGAAATATATAAGATAATTCATATGTTAGCTTTATAACACGTTTATATGCTGTATTGGTCTTGTTGGTCTGGTTATCTTATTGGGTTACCATAATATTAGCGCAATATATTTGATATTGTTGGGTTATAATGTTTAGTCCATAATAAAGATTATTAGGCCTAATGTTTTAGGCCATGTGTTATAAGTTGGTGTGGTTGTTGATTTGTTGTTCAGGGTATAATTGTGGTCGTTGGATGAGATCTTGATCAATGGCTGAGGATGGTTATCGATATCAGCTGGTGGAACCTTCGAGACTGGCTATAAAAGGATTATTATAATCCTTTGTTCATTCATTATGCTCTCACATTGTTCTCTCTGTAATTTCTAGGGTTTCTGTATAGTTCTCTGATCTTATTGTTCATCAGTAGATTAGGAGCATTGTCTTGTTAAGGATTACTCCTATGTAATCCTGGTTGATCATCTGGTGATCGTTGTCTTCTTCGTCTGGTTTGTAAGTATTGTCTATTTTGTGTTCTTGTACTTAAAGTTCAACTGATCTAAATAATCAGTTGAACATATATTCATAATGATCTCACCGATTTGGTGAGATTCAGGGTATTGAGGGGAGATTTTTTGGTTTGGGTTAAATAAGATTTTCGTCACTATTTTGTCGCCTAAACCTGTTGTTATTGTTGATTATTGTTCTGAGTTTGTGTTGGCTCAATATTATTGTGGTTTGGTATGTTTTGGATCTATAAAATTTTACATACTTCAAAATTCTAAATAATAAATTACTTAATAAAAACTTAGTGTATTACATAAGGAGCGACAGGTACTACCTGAATTTTTTTTTCACTTCACTGATTTCAGCCAGTACTACACTGCCACATCACTTTACTGATTATATTCACTGAAACTGTTTTTTGGAGGCAACACCTTCACTAATTTACTTTACAAAAATATTTTTTTATAAATTAAACAAAGCCATTCACTTCATTTTGCAAAACACAGACCTCCCACCATTCATAATCTTCATCATCATCATCAAACTCTAATTTTCATCATCATAATACGCATACATACTTCATTGTCCTCCTCCTCTTCTTCATCATCATCATCGTCATCATCATCCCACCTTATCAATTCCTGATCTCCATAAAACCCTACCAACTTTCCCCTTCATTTCTCACTTACCCATCACTATTATTATTATTATTATTATTATTATTATTATTATTATTATTATTATTATTATTATTATTATTATTCCAATCTTCGATTCTTTCTAGGGTTCCTTCGATATATCTTTGCTTTTCAATTATTTTAGGGATTCTTTCTTGGTGGTCAACATCGGTCAACAGAGAGAGAAACTCTCGTGAAGGATCCCATTAACTAGAACCAGGAAAGGGTTCACAGATTCACTACCAGCACCACCGGCAGCGGTGTTACCATGTTGGTAGTGGGGTACCCGTGACCAGTTCTGGTTGTGCCCCGTCCCCCTTAATACATAGAGTAAATATCAAAAACAAATTAGCTTAACCTACTAAACATGAGAAGTGAAGGGGGAATTTTTTTTTAATTTTTTTTTCTCATTAGCTTAAATATGCTTTCTAGATGAATAATATAAAAAATTTAAATTTTTGTAGCGTAGTTACGTCATTAGAGTAATAACAGTACTTTAGAATAGAGTAATTACAATACATTATTTTTTTTTAAGATTTCACTACGAAAATACATGTTTAACAATATGGGAAATAAACTCAAAAAAAAAAAAAACTCTCATTCACTTTTCACGTTAAAGGCTATTTGTAAAATAAGAAACATTTGTACAAGAACCTTCCTCATAATATATATTAGTATTACTTCATTTGTTTTGATTAACAATTATTTTAGGTAGACTAAATGAGGAATTTAAGTTTAATATGATAATTATGTGGTTTTTTGGATATTAGTTTTATGCTAATTTTGTGATCAAGATTAATTCATGTATGTTTGGATAATTGAGTTAGTATATTTTAGGCGGATCTATGTAATGTTTATGATGAAAAATGATGATTTTCTTCAAAATTTAGTATGTTTTCGTTTGTGTTCATTTCCGTTCACAAGCGCTTATTTGCGTCCATTTTGTGTGACACCCGCAAATTCAGATAATACTTTTTCAAACATATAAGTCTCCATTAGCGAAAAGCATTTATCAAACGTACTTAACAAGGTCAGTTGAGTCGGTTCACATTACATATTGTCCAGGGTTCAATGATTCGGAGGATCATTAGGGTTATCATATGCACACACGAGTCTTGAGTCCCATTGTTGATGGATTACATGAATTGAATTAAGTTATGAACATAAATTGATCCATATATAACGTGTAATGTGAAAATATGTGTTTATATAACATTTATATGACTATACATGCTTAACATATGTTAGGATTTCATGTTCATGTGTTAGAAGGTGTTAACATGTGTTAAAACGCGTTTAAACGACAAAACCATAAAGATTGGAATTCCAGGTTTTTGGTTCAACCTCATGGGGTTCGAACCAAGGGATTGGAAGTCCATTCGACCCTTCAACAACTCATTCGACCCCTTGTAGGGTGCGAATCAGCAGACACTATAAATACCACACTTTGCAACTTTTTCATCATTTCACAAACCCTAACCGCCCCCAAGTGCTCTATCTCAACCCCAAACCTGTAGAAAGGAGTTTTTGATCTCGTATTTCAGATCCTAACCTACAAACACGTTCTATAACATAAACAAGAGAAGATTCAAGGTGTGTTCTTGATCTAAAACCTTTTTAATCAATTTTCACTCGTTTTTCTCAAACCCCAAAGGTCCAGATCTGATTCAAACATGTTTTCATGGATAAAAACCTTTCTAACATCTTTCTAAATGAAACCCTTCCATTAAAAAGAGTTTTTTGTGCAAAAGTACATGTGTTAATGATGATAAATGATGTGTTATGAACTTTTAAGAATTATTTGTTGTTTGATTGATGTGTAGATGATATATTAGTGATCTATAACTATGTTAGACGATGGTTTAGGATTATTATAGATTACAATTGAGGATTGATGATGTTGTACCCATTTTGGGGGTTTATGTGTTTGTATCTACGGTTTGTTCTTGATAATAGTGTTGATGAAATGATTAGGGGTTTTCAAATACATGATAATCTGAGCATATTGATCTGACTGTAAAGTGATGGGTTGTAAACAAGATTTAAAACATTCCGTTGTTGGTTTAATGTTATTAACTTGTGGTCTTGGTTTACGTATCTCTTACATAATTATCGTTTATTGTGACCGTTGACTTGGATCCTGGTGTGTCACGCACCCCGCGGTAAAAACTCCGCAAGTGGAATTTGGGGTGTGACAGATTGGTATCAGAGCCAATGGTTATAGTGAACTAGGATTGCATGTAGAGTCTAGTCTATAGCCGATTCTCACACACTAGATGGTCGCGTACATATGAGTCATAGCATACGGGAAACACACTAACTTTGTCGGGGTGTCCGAACATCATCACTATGTGTTACATCATCTGTTCTATCTTAGATCGTTTATATCCTTTCTTATCCTCTTTGTGATTCGAAGGCGAAAGACTTGTTTGTTGATCCTTGAACGATAGTGTTGCACATTGGAGTGGCTTGGGCGCATTCTTGAGATCTGTCCAGGATTCGGACATCTCCTTCTATATGCTAATGGACACACTCGCCTACACACCCACTATCTTGCACTTGTACTCGTAATAGTACACCTCTAGGTATTAGTATCCTGTGACTTGAGCTTCAAACTAGGAGTAAATTTGGAGGACCATGTAGAACAGTTTATCATTTCGGGTGCACACGAAATCATAAACTGAGATGCATGGAAATCCTGATGGGTTTTGTGTTTGGACGGATGGTCCTGGATTGGACCTAGATCTAAATTCATGTGATTACTAGTAGTTTACACTAGAGGCGAATCTAGGTATCTTGTTCTTGTCTTTTGGCAGAAGATGTCTCGTGCTCGCGTGGTCGTAGGGGTGGTCGTACCGGTGGTCGTGGTGGCGATGGTCGTGGTGGGGGTCGTGGTCATGTTAACATGACCTAGGAAGAGCTGAACAACCTGCTTCAGCAGCAAGTGAATGTTGCACTGGCTGCTTTTCAGGCTGCACATCAGACTCTTGCTGATGCTGCAGTTAATCCACCACCACCTTAGTGCACCTACAAGATGTTCATGGATTGTAAGCCTCATAACTACGGTGGAACTGAGGGAGCAGTGGGACTACTCTATGGTTGGAGAAGGTTGAATCAGTGTTTTCGATGTGTAACTGTCCAGCTGCTGATCATGTGAAGTTTGCTACGGGATGTTCGAGGGTCTTACTTTGACCTGGTGGAACTCCACTACTAAGACTCTGGGCTTAGGGGAAGCCCATGCAATGCCTTGGGTAGAGTTTGTGCACTATTTGAAGAGCGAGTACTGTCCGAGGGATGAGATTCAGAACTTATACATGAGGTGTGGAATCATAAGATGGCGGGTTCCGGATATTGAAGAGTACACGGTTAGGCATAACGAGCTGGCGGTGTTGTGTCCTGACTTGCACACACCGGAGTATAGGAGGATTGGGCACTACATCTCAGGGTTGGTGCCGGAGGTCCGAGGTTTGGTGACTGCTAATGATTCCGCCAGATTTCAGGATACTATCAGGTTGGCTCATAAGTTAACCAATCAAAAGGTTCAAGAGGGTGTTTTTGCCTCCTCGAGGCACTACTGTGAAAGTTTCTGAGGGAAACAAGAGGAAGTGGGAGAGCGTGGGGAAGGTTTCTGGATCGTCTCTGTCACAACAGCATGTGAAGAAATCTGAGGGAGCATGTTCATCATCTGATCAGAAGCAAAGTGGGTATGCTGGGAAAAATCCGAAGTGTAATATGTGTGGGTATCATCATGTGGGAGTTGTGATGAGTTTCGTTGTAATCGTTGTCATCGGGTCAGTCATCTGGCTAAATATTGTAGGCCAACTTACAGCCAAGGCAGGTTTCCAGCAGTTGTCCCCACTCCTGCTCCTAGGGGAAACTAAGGCTGTTATAACTGTGGGGAACGGGCACTTCAAGCATGATTATCTAAGGTGAAGCAAGACGAGGATGGAAACAACGGGATGACGACAGAAATGCGCATGCCTTCGTGATCGGGTCGGGCGAGACCCGATAGAATCCTGACAATATTACTGGTATGTTCTTTCCTCTTGATCGTTATGATTCGGTTTTATTTTAATCTATGTTATACCATTTAGAGTTTCGTACCTCTTGAGTCTCGTCAGTGCTATTCATAGTACCTACACCTAGAGGGGTTAAGTACTTAGTTATCGAGTGTCATGTTGAGATTGTTCCGCTTTTCTCAGACTCGTCATTGTCATCATGAGTTCTTGGTCAACCTTTCGGTTTTGTTAATGTTCCATAGGGTTCATGGATTCAATAACCGTATTTGTTAACCTTGTCCTATTCTTACTTGTGGGTGCAAGCGATATCATTATTTATTTGGAATTTCTATTCTGGCCTCGGTTGTGTGTTGATATAACGCGAGGAGGTTATCGTCTATGCTTTTCGCCAGCCTAGAGTCCGGGGTGTTTGGGTTGTTCGGAGATCTGAAGACATTACTTGTACGGTACCTGGTGCATCGTTTATACCAATCACAAGAGTCTTCAGTGTATCTCGACTATGAGGGATTGATTGTGTGGCAGTCCATAGCAGTTACCTCGTGTTCATCTTGAGGAGGTGGTTCCTCGCCGGTGGTGCTGTCACAACCCGACCAAGGTGGGCCCGGTCGAGATACAGATGGTTACCAAAACATTACGCAATGCAAGCAAACAGCGGAAGCAATGTAAATAACTAATCTTTTATAAATAATATTAGTTTACATTTCTATACAATATACGCCTTCTAATACAATTACTCTAGGTAATGTCTAAGGTTCTTGCTCGTCTTGTAATCCGTCCGTCGGGGAAACTCCGAGTCGTAGCCGCTCCCATCCTTCTAACTCCGACAGGTACCTGAACACATGCTTAAAATAGGTTTTGGGTCAACAATAATGTTGGTGAGTCCGTGCGTTAGTTTAATAAAATGATTTTCAATAAGTTTATCCTTTCGAAATCATGTTCATAAAGTTTACACGGTTCAACACATGGTGATGTACAAGCGACACCTCAAACCTAACATGGAATCTATCTACTGCCATTATAGATTCTCTGGCAAAATACGTGTCACAAATCCTCAGTGGAGGGTTTTTCCGGCTTCCGGATCCACTGTGTGTGGGGTTTCCCCAAGTAGCGCTACCCACATATTAAGTGGCCCCAATCCCCAGGGTTAATGAGTGTCGGTATGGTTTTCGGGCAGCTACTATCTTGTCACATCAAACAGTTTATAAAAAGGAAGCATGCATTCACTCACCCCAAAACAGTAAAACAAAAAAAGGGGAAGGTACACGGGACTCACCTGGTATCATAGCTCCATAACATAAAAGCCGGTGCTCAATATCGAAAACTGACATCCTTCTGGTTAGGTCCTATGTCGACACACATTAGTATTAGTATTTGGTTTTTTAGTTGTCATGGTTACGCGTGGGGACGAGCACGAGCGTATGGTTTCGTAATACAGTTCCATTATATGTTTATAACTTAATGTTGTTCATATTATTCCTATTTCCACTCTCATAATTATCTAATGTCCATGTCCGTTTAAAAACCGTCAAGTCCATAATCTAACGCCTCACGTCTACTTCTAGTCGAGTCCATA
This sequence comes from Ambrosia x helenae, assembly GCA_030844895.1. Taxonomy (NCBI): domain Eukaryota; kingdom Viridiplantae; phylum Streptophyta; class Magnoliopsida; order Asterales; family Asteraceae; genus Ambrosia; species Ambrosia x helenae. The sequence continues at coordinate 24,335 of JAUTDX010004645.1, forward strand.
TTCTAAGTGTCGCATATTTTAATCTATGTACAATAGTCCGGGTATGTCTCTTATGTCAACTTATTGTTATTACTTCTAATGCGCGTCGAGTCTAATGTTTTTAATATTTATAGTTCGCCTTTAGTCCATGTGTCCCGAACCTTAAGTCCCATTAAGGCGATTGTCTAGGTTATTAATAATAATGTCTTAAGTCTCCAAGTGCTCTATGCGTTAACGTCCAAAGGTTCTAGTGTTCCAAACATCCGAGTTTATATTATATTATCCTATTGTTAATTGTTCTTATTTATAGTCCAATAATATATACTTTTCCTTCGTTCTAGCCGAGTGTCCAAAGTACCCATTGATTATCCTAACTTATGCCGATTACCATCCACGTCAAGTTCCAAATCACAATGTTGATGTTTCTAGTGTCAAATCCAAATGTCCAAGTCCTTACATCTTATAATCCGAAGTTTCAATATCCCAAGTTAGTAGGCACCCTCAAGTATTCCACATTGAGTCCCCGATTATTTTATGCACATCTTTAATGTTCATTTCCAAAATCCAAGTCAAGGTATATAAGTTAATGTCCGAAGTATACTACGCTCGTCAAGTCCCACAAACCAAGTTATAAATATATACTTTATAATTAATACAATTATTAAGTTAGTAGGTCGGTTATACCTCACGTATCAGTTAGGGTTCGTGTTGACCGTTCTGACCCGGTTGACTACAATTGACCGACGTTACCATGTTGACCCATCTCCTAGATTCAACTCTGGACCCCGACCCAGCTCCTGACCACCTTATCACTACCACAGCCATCATCAACATCGTCACCACCTGTGACCGCCGTAACCTCCACCACATCACCATTGACGTCCACCAACAACCATCACTAACCTTCTGTTATGAACCACCAAGAACACCATCTCGGCCACCATCTGGACCCCACCTTCACCGTCAACATCCACTAAACAACCACCACTTCCTCCTCCGTGACCACTGCAGAACCATCACAGTTTAACCTCAACAACCATATCCTCTTCCAGCGATTATTATCAAAGGAAATAGGAGCGGGTTTAGGGTTTTTACCTCGGTTGTTCGATAATACCCGTGACAAGGTATCGCTGCCGCTGATCCCTTCGTCTTCCTCTGCTCTCCTTCTCCTCTTCAGTCCATCTCTCTACGCCTCTCTCTCTCCTCTGCTCGTCTTTCTCTCTCTAAATTCTTCCAGATCTGCCCCTCTCTCTCCTTTATAAAGCTAATAGTCGGTGAAAGGGTTGTTGTGGTGTTTTGGCTGCCGGAGCTCCGCCGGAGGCGGTGGCAGAGCACCTCCGGCTCCTCCTTTCTCAGCTCTCTCTCTCTCTATAAAAATGGAAGGATGTGTGTGTATGTTATAAAGGGGTTTTTATATAGGGGGTTGGAAGATGGTTTTCAAAAACCATGAATGGTTTTGTGAATGGGTTGGCAAGCCAAGGGAAGGACACATGTCCTCCCTTGTTGACTCACCCAATTCGGTTCGGGTCCGGTTTAAGTTCGTTAATGCGTTTTAACTCGGTCTTGTACGCGTATTATAATAATAATGTATGTATATTTCGGTTTGGTTTTCAGTTTCGAATATAAACGTCAAACTTAATAAGTTACTTTTATATTTATTTGGTTAACATTTTTATAAGATGGTTCAAAAACGCGAAAAATTTTCAGGGTCTGAATCGGGTTTTTATAGGTGCTTGTTTTTATCATCTCTTATTTGTGATTCTCATTTCATTTCGTGTTTTTGGGAGGCGTTGCTTTGAACATTGGGTGCTCAGTTGGTTATGTATGTTACGGGTCGTCTTTCTGTTCGATTCATTTGATTTCATGTTGTGGACTGGGGTCCTCGTTGGGGACAAGGGATCTATGTAGCCTCATTCATTACCTAAGCGTGTACTTAGGTTGATACTTGTTTACTGTTGAAGCTGAGTGAATCTCGGGACGAGATTTCTTTCAACAGGGGGATAATGTAGCAATTGGAAAAAAATTTCTTTATTTTCATCTCTTTCCTTTTCGGCTTCGGGCAATTTTCGGGACGAAAATTCTTTCAACAGGAGGTGATGTGACACCCGGCAAATTTAGGATAATACTTTTCAACCATATAAGTCTACCTTAGCGAAAAACATTATCAAACGTACTTAACAAGGTCAGTTGAGTCGGCTTACATTATCTATTGTCTAGGGTTCAATGATTCGGAGGATCATTGGGGTTATCATAATCACACACGAGTCTTGAGTCCCATTGTTTGGTGGATTACATGAATTGAATTAAGTGATGAACATAAATTTATCCATATATAACGTGTAATGTGCACATATGTGTTTTATAGGGCATTTATATGAATATACATGCTTAACATATGTTAGGATTGCATGTTCATGTGTTAGAAGGTGTTAACATGTGTTAAAACGCATTTAAACGACAAAACCATAAAGAATGGAATTCCAGGAATTTGGTTCGACCTCACGGGGGTTCGAACCAATGGATTGGAAGTCCATTCGACCCTAAACAACTTATTCGACCCCTTGTAGGGTGCGAACCAGCAGACACTATAAATTCCACACTTTGCAACTTTTTCATCATTTCACAAACCTAACCGCCCCCAAGTGCTCTATCTCAACCCTAAACCTGTAGAAAGAGTTTTTGATCTCGTATTTCAGATCCTAACCTATAAACACGTTCTATAACATAATCAAGAGAAGATTCAATGTGTGTTCTTGATCTAAAACCTTTTTAATCAGTTTTCATTCGTTTTTCTCAAATCCCAAAGGTCCATATCTGATTCAAACATGTTTTCATGGATAAAAACCTTTCTAACATCTTTCTAAACGAAACCCTTCCATTAATAACGGGTTTTTGTGCAAAAGTACATGTGTTAATGATGATAAATGATGTGTTATGAACTTTTAGGATTATTTGTTGTTTCAATGATGTGTAGATGATATATTAGTGATTATAACTGTGTTAGACGATGGTTTAGGATTATTATAGATTACAATTGATGATTGATGATGTTTTAACCATTTTGGGGGGTTTATGTGTTCGATTCTAGTGTTCGTTCTTGATAATATTGTTGATGAAATGATTAGGGGTTTTCATATACATGATAATCTGAGCATATTGATCTGATTATAAAGTGATTTTGATAAAGTTTCCATTTTGGGAAAAGTTTACATGCATTGATGACATCTCCATAATTTGCCATTTTGGAAAAGTTGTGAAACGGACTGATTTCAGGATAAAATTGGTAGTGTTTTGTGGGGATAGATTAAACATAGTTGACTTCTGTAATTCATGATGTTTCGTGACGTTTCAGACTATTTAGATCGATTTGGTGCATTTCGTACGAAATCTCAGACCCAAGGTCGAACCAGAAACTGGTTCGACCTGTCATGGGGTAAAACAACAACATAAGGGTCGAATGAACTTACATTGAGGTCAAATGAACACCATTTGGGTCGAATGAAAAACATATAGGTCAAAATGAACATGATTTAGGTCGAATTAACATTTGTTAGGGTCGAATTAATATGTGTTAGGTCGAATGAACTTGTATATAGGTCGAATAAACTTTATATAGGTTAAACTAAGGAACTATGGGTCGAACCAATCATAAAACTTGCGGATTCGACCCTACGACTTCATACGTGCGTGTCTGATGCAAACTAAGTGTGTTATGCATGATTATTGTGTGTTAACTATATATGCTTGATTAATTTGTGTAATGGGTCACCAACAAGATGTCAGGTATGTCGGGTGTATCCGGTTAACGTTCAAGCACATTTTCAAACACACGTAATGAAGATCTGGACAATCGGACTAGTTAACCTTCGGGTTAGTAGTCAAAATACTCATGCAAACTTATTGATAGTTGGTCGCCACTAGTTAGGACTATCAGCACGTGTCGGATTACTCTTTTAGTTGAAGACGCAACCTAAGGTGATTTCACGGCTCCACTTTTACTAGTTTTGTTTTCGGGGAGAAAAACATGCTTCACATTTTAGAAACACAAGTTTTGTTAGACATGCTACACCGTATAGAAACGCAAAGATTATGTTATACTATGTTGATCTTTTGTTTACTATACGATGCCAACACGTAAGTCCCAGGGGAAACCGTGAATATGTAAGGATAATGAGGAAATTTGGATAATCTGTTGGACCTGACAAACCCCACTCGGTCGACAAACCCCGTTTTAAAACATAAAGCAATTAAAACGGTTGTACAAACCCATTTTATTTTATATATACTGAATGGCCATTTATTCACTTAAAACGATTCAATATTCAATACATTAGAACCGTTGTTTTTTGGTTATTAAATAAAACAGTTAAAGGAAATAAAATTGAACCGATGTTTTTGCTAAATTAGAATCGTCTTGAATTTCTCAAATAAAACAGTTTAAGATGTCATCATTTTATTGGTGTTATTTTACAATTATCTTTTTTTTAGGCGAATTTTCTATGTTGCGGCGAGATCATCACAACCCCTCAGAAGGGAAATCCCTAGCCACTCTACAATGGTCAGACTATGTTGTCTTAACCGGGCCCACGCTGACGCGAGAGTGGCCGGCCCACAAGCGAGTCGAGGCTGCGCATAAGGGGTACTAAGGCTTCCACCCGGAAAATTTCCCGCCACCTGCCACTTGACAGATGTTGCACCTCCACAAGAGGCAATCCTCTCTGGAGTAAATGCACGGTAATAGAAAACCCGAGGCCATCAGAATCGAACCTGGCACCTAAAAGTAGGCTAGCTTCGACCATCACTTGGCGATACCCACATCTGCCTCCCATGGGATTCGAACCTAGCTCCTCCAAAGAGAAAGCTGGTTCTACCACCACTGGGCTACACATGTGGGATTATTTTACAATATCTATATTTTGAATTTTATCTTAACATGTTTATTTAAAACGATTTGAATTTGAACCGTTCTAGATAACTATCCATTCTATATATATTTTTTATTATACAATACATATGTTATTAACATTTTTTCTTTTTCTTTAGGGTATTGTCGTCATCTATCACCTTTACCTTTAGGGGGGCGGACCTAGCCTTTGGCTACGGGTCGTGCCCGTTTCCCCTTGATGTTTCGTGCGTAGTGGGAAATTTTTATCTTTTTAAGATTTTGTAAAACGTTACCTTAAAATAAAATTTACGTTATTACTAAATTAATTTTATATTACCCCAAAATAAATTAACGTTACACAAATAATATATATCGAGCTCAAATTATTAACTTTTTTAAAGGCTTAGTTCAGTGGAAATCCTTGTACAACCCTAACCTGTGGTCCTAAGTTTGAATCCCTACCCACACAACGGTGTCCTCCTTGCCTAAGATCAAACCGTCACGGGAAATTTTTTTGTGGTGCGCATGGATTGAACCTGTGACCTACCCCAGGATGGGAACCCCTGTAGGATCGACTTTCGGGTCACCCGACAATCACGAGCTTTACTATTCAGAGTGCCGAAACCTCTGAAAAGGTTCGGATAACAGGAAACGACAATGAAACAATAACAAAAGAGGTATCAACACACACAAAATAAGGTTAAAAGTTGATTCGATTGATAAAAACAGAGCACGAGTGTTTACAGACCAATCTCAGACCTTCAGGCCTTGGGATGGTGTTTTGGGAATGTGTGAGGTGACAACTCATGATTAGGGCAATGATTGGATGCTTTTATACCCCTGCTACTCATGCAGGACCTTGCAGGCGAGTAGCTGATCTATCCCATATGCTCAGCAGGCGAGTTAGCAGCTATCCCTCATGTAAAAAAAACGATTAGCTCTGCTAATCGCCAATAAGAAATGCTAATCGCCCTCAGCAATACAATCAGCCCAAACAACTTCCAAACACTCCAAACACCCCTAAATACTGTCCAAACAACGAATATACTAGCCTAGGGATATCATGTACTAACAAACCCTAAGGAAAAACTCACCCACCTCAAACCAACTGGGCTAGAGATCATTGGCGAACTCAAATTATTAACTAATACTAAACCCAAACAGTAACCCAACTAAACTAACCAAATACCAAAGTAAAAAAACTAGTTTGTAACTAAATATTGATTGTTTCTTTTCTTCTATTTTCAAGAATAAAAATGTTTTAACAATATTTCAAACAAGATTTAAAACAAATTTTGAAAATGATTTTATTATTTAAACTATAATTTAACCCTCTTCTTTCTGAACCTAAAAATCCCCTCCTATATTTTGCCTTTCCCGCCTTCGTAATCCTAGATCGACGAACCACCGCTCTTGGCCTGGATTTATATTCGCTTCAATCCATTGTTGTACAATCCATTTTGTACACCAACTAGTAACAGGTCCGTTACCCTCAATCACACATGTTAATTGTTTAAGATTTGTGCATTTCAAGATATGAAGCTCATTGGCTAGGCCGCGCTGTAATCGGTAATCGGTCGCACTTTCTATTCATTTTTTCTTTAGATTTGTTTGACATTAGTTAAATTTGTAGGTATCTTAATGCTATAGAATTTTGGTTTGTGCAATAATTTGTGATTTACACAGAAAGTCAATTGATTATGCCACAATATGCGAATTATGTTTCTATGATTCTTTAATTTGTTTGTGCCATATATTTATTTTCCATATTTTTAAACCTAAGAAACTAGGAGATCTTTTATAGCAATGTTATTGGAGCAGAGAAGGCACTAAGGCAATGGGTTATCCAGTACAAACAAGCACTATGGATTTACAAGCATACTATTAGCCAAACCATTTTAATCGGTCCTTATTCTTATGATCAACTACATTTGTGGGAAAAACTACATAGGGTATATTTATCAAACGGGCCCTTGTTGATTTAAGTGTTTAACTTATCTATAAGATGTATGTGTTTAACGTTTGATGTAGTTGGTTGATATTTATGCAACCAACATGGCCGGCCCTAAGGGGAGCGGGATGACTCCCGGCCCGGGCCCAATTTCTAAAGGGGCATTTTGAGTGACAACGAGTGTTTTCTTTTTGCAAGTATTTTCTTTCTGTTTTCGACCCAAAAAACGATCTCATCTTGAACATTACTGGTTATAAACGCAAGAAGGTGAAGAGTAGATAAGGAAGAAGATGAGTCATACATGATAAATTAGATTTGAAGGATACGGCAGAATTAAAAAAAGTTGAACTGTGTTACTTGAGATTTGTGTTGTGGTACAGTAATTTTGCAGTAAATTTTAATATATAGTTTGTACTACAAAACAGTAATTGTCTCGCGCTTTTGCACATGATGCAAGTCAAATTCATTTTATTAGAAACTTTTGAAGTCTAGACATAAATAATGGCCCTTTAAATTATTATGGAATTTTAAGAAAATGTGGTTTTTTTATGAGCTAATTAGCCAAACATATTAATTCTTATAGTTATTACGACATTTCAGTTTTATACCCGGTAAGACATCAGTTCAACGTCCGCTTCAGTTATGAAAACATTGCTTAAAAGACCTAAGACTAAAGGGCACATATTTTCATGCTTGGACCGGGCACCTGAATTTTCAGGGCCGGCCCTGCATACCAATGAGTTCACTAAGCTGATTAAAACTTAGATAAATACGTTATGTCAATCTGCATGGACATATGATGTTGAATTTTGTGATGATTATGTTGTATCTTCTACTATTGGGATCCAATATAATGAGAAATCCATGGTTTTGTTATTTTGACAGTTTATGGTATTAGTTTCTAGAAATGGCGGAGGATAATGGTGGCCCGAGGTGCCCCGCCCCTTTGTTTTTTACTCTCGGTAGTGTAAATTTCTTCTAGCTTTTTCCTGTTCGAAAATTTTATACGTATTGACCCCATTATAATTGCTATCTATAGTTTAAAGTAAATGAGTTGAATATCCTATCATGTTAGTTTTTCATGAACATTCTTGATCTTTTTGGCATGTTTTGTGATGAAAATAGAAGGTGAGTTAACAAATTCTTTAATTATATTATTAAAAATTTCTCTGTTTTGAAATAATTGTATTTTAGATAGAGGGATATGCTTAATCATATGTAGTCAAGGCGACCACGAAGCCTGATTAGACGAGGCAAGGATTGCGACAACCGCCTTGAGTGCAGTAAGGTACA
>JAUTDX010004646.1:0-32836 GCA_030844895.1 Ambrosia x helenae
CATATTTAGGTCATGCACACATGCAGCATGTTGATGAAAACAGCTCTAGAGACATGGAAGCGTGTGGATGGATGATGACTTTTGGGAAGAGATTGGTTTACGTGACCTAGCCGATGGACATCATTCTAAAATAGGTACTGTATTTCTAAAACAGAACGAAATTTTAAAATTTAGAATGACATAACTACTTTTTGTTACTTGCGTTTACGTTTGATATGACTAAGAAATTTATATAAGCAATCATGTTATAGTGTTCCTTTAAGGGTGTTTGGATAATTGGATACAGTTTGAAAGTGATTATTAGATATTCAATAATCAGGGTAAGATAATGAACTCGAACAAAATGGGAGTAGAAGATAGTGCATCCATAATCAGGTGTTGAGTGTTTGGAAAATCTGATTATTTAAGGAATTAAAGCTCAAGTTAAATTGAAAAAGTCATTATTGTGAATAATGAGAGACGTGTTATTATATGAAATCAAAAGTCTCTCGGATTAGGAATTAAGTGCTCAAGTTAACTAGATAATCAATCTGTTGGAGGCTTGGAGCTCTGATTATCCACATTATTCGACTGTTGAGTAACCAAGTAATCAGAATCAAATTCTGTTTATCCAAACACTAAAAACTAATTAGTGTGACTTCAATTTGAAATTATCAGATAATTGTTACAAATCGCAAAGCCAAACATCCCCTTGACACTCACATTGATCAGAATTTTTGTTTGTTTAAGTTCTTCCTTGCATTTAAAAACTCAGTTTTTTTTCTCATTTTGATAAGCAGGAAGAAGTGTAGTGATACAATTCTACTTAAAGTTTATACACGGAAAAAAAACAGGTTGTTGCGGGTCCGGGTGTTGCTGAGCTGGAGCAATTTAATATCATTTTTGGTGATTGGGTAGATCCACTTGGTCATAAAAGCAATGTGGGAGTTGAATGTGGGGAGTCCCTCACCATCCAAATTCCAAGAGTGGTTATTAAGTTTATGCATTATAAAAAAGCAGCTATGTTTCTTTGTTTATCATCCAGAAAATTTTGATTATCTTTGTTTGTAATTGGAGAGATTGCCCCTCTCGAATTGGGCCTATTAATCCAGAAATCTACCTGCTTTTATCTTTAAACTCTATCATGTAGCTTTCCCCGGTCATGCTCTGGGTTGTGGTCTAACATCTGAAGCCGCGAAGGCAAGAAATTTTGTAAAGGAGAATTCACATTGATTTCAACTGGTGTTCATTGAGGTTCATTAATTAATTAAGCCAACAAAACTTTTAATTGGGGAATAGAACGTTTTTGTTTTGACTTTTAAGGACTTTGAATGATGACATAGAAGCTTTTCAACTCTTATAGGCGGTTGGGGTTGGATAACTGGTACTTTTTGGTAAGGGTTCGCTTTGCATTGGGTTGGCTCGGATTAGGTATTGTGCATAATTATTAATATTTTTATGCATACAACTAGTGTTTCAAATGCGAAAATTTATATTATATCGATACTAATTGATCTTTTTCATATATAACATTATAGAGATTTGTCCCTTTCTTCGTATGGAACTGTTTATTCTTGTTCATTATATATTTTCCGGATTCAGTTTGACTCGATATCCCATTTGATTCTTTTGGATTATCGTGTTGTGTGGAGTTATGTTCGGAGTTACTCGTGTTATAGCTTGTTTGGATTCAGGTTTCTACCTACATCTGGACACTGATTAATTAACTTTCAACTCATTTGACCTCTCTGAAGTCTGACCCCATCTAAAAAGTTAATTTTTTAGCTCCACTGATAGAGAAGAAGCATAACCTGACCCATTCTTAAGGGTCAAAGTGGCCACCACTATATGCTATACTCAGTATTATTATTTTTTCTTCTTCAGGAATTGGGTCTTCTAACTGGGATTCCAGTAGGAACTTCACTGATTGATGCTCATGCTGGTGGTGTTGGAGTGATGGAAAGTGTGCCTGACTCTGAAGCGAACGGTTATACTTCATTTGACCTTGTTTCCTACCTTCTGTTGATGCATTATATGATTATTTTGTTGTTTTTTTATGTTAGCGTATTGTTTCTCAGAATCTGATGATGATGATGATGATGCTATATGCCGACGTATGGTGTTGGTATGTGGAACTTCCACATGTATTTTGGTCCGGTATGCTTTTCACCCTCGTAAGATCTTCAAGTTTGACACCATGATTCGCTAATAAGCAGTGCCAGGACAGAAAGCTTATAGGCCCCTTTAGAGATAGGGCCACGCGTAGGCAGAAGCGCTATTCGTAATGCCTTTCAATAATAGCGTATCAATATTAAGGAGGATCGCAGGGTCAAGTAAACATGACAAATCAAGTTATTAATTCCTGTACGTCGCTCATTTTGGTATAATCTTAATATGGACTTGATTTTTTTCTATAATGGAGGACTTGATGCTTGTTAACAACAATACCACAAGAAATCATCTACTACCCCATTAAACTATCTTCAAATAAATATACCTTTTCATACGATACGTACACGTATGTGATGCATATACGCATACTAAGTATAGAAATATGTGGTAGATAAAAGAATACTTAGAAGAATAAATTGATTCTAACTTCTATACGATAATAGCATAATTAATATCTCAATTCCAAATCAAGTATGTCACTGTGATTAGAATATCAATAACACTCCAGTACCATAACTTTTTACGTCTTGACATTCATGATGATATTAAACAAAATCCATGTCATTATGTACTTCACTCTGTACCCAGACTTCTCTTTTATTTTATTTTATTTTTATTTATTTAGTCATCAAGGTAACCGGCAATAAAGAAGCGTTTCTTTGGTTTGATTAAATAAAACCTCCAGCTATTCAAAATGCCCAACTTTAAATTCTCCATTTGGAAAACAATAATTAACAATATCTTAAATTGAAATTTAGAAAAGCCAAGAGCTCTGTCAGCTGAGTCAGAGCACTCATCATATAGCATAATTAATATCGCAAACTTTTTCAAAGCAACTACAACTAATGGAACTCAGAACATCACAACCCAACTAACAAACTTCTTACAAATTTGCATAGACAAAAAATCACATATTAATGGAAAACTAATTCACGCACACATCCTTCGTACTGGACTCTTTACAGACACCTTTTTATCCAACCGTTTAATTGAACTATACCACAAATGCGGCCACTTAAAAGCCGCACGCCAAGTGTTTGATAAAATGCCTGACAGAAACATCTTTTCATTTCACGCAATGTTAAGTGCCCAGTGTAAAACTGGTGACATAGATTCAGCCCACCAGCTGTTTTTGCAAATGCCCGAGCGAAACGCGGTGTCGTGGAACACTTTGATCAGCGCGTTTGTTCGTGGTGGGTTGGACGAGAAAGAGAAAGCGTTGAGGTTGTGTTGTGAAATGAACTGGGCGGGGTTCTTGCCGAGTAATTATACGTTGGCGAGTGTGTTTAGCGCGTGTGGCGCATTGTTGGATGTGAAATGTGGGCGTGTTTGTCATGGGCTTGGTTATAAGATTGGGCTTGATAAGAATGTTTATGTTGGGAATGCTTTGTTAAGTATGTATGCAAAGTGTGGATATGTTGAGAGTGCGATTAAGGTGTTTGATAATTTACCTGAGGTTAATGAGGTTTCTTTTACCGCGATGATGGGGGCTTTAGGGGACTAAGAGGATTGATGAGGCGTTTGGTATGTTTCGGTTGATGCATAGGAGTGGAATACGAATTGATGCTATATCGTTGTCTAGCATTCTTGGTGTATGTGCTAGAAGTGGGCCGGGTTCACATGTAAATGGGAAACAACTTCATGGGCTTACGATCAGTCTCGGGCTTGAAAAAGATCTACACTTGAGTAATTCATTGTTAGACATGTATGCAAAATGTGGGGATATGAATAGTGCCGAAATGATATTTGATAGTTTGGTAGACGTTAGCGTTGTTTCATGGAATGTCATGATTGGTGGGTACGGCCCAAAAGTATGATATTAAGAAGGCGATGGAGTTTTATGCAAAAGATGCAAAGGTTTGGGTTTGAACCGGATGAAGTGACATAATATAATATGCTTACGCGCGTGTCTTAAATCGGGAGATATTGAAACTGCGCGTGAGATTTTTGATAAAATGGGGTCTGCAAGCTTAAGTTCATGGAATGCTTTGCTTTCGGGATATACCCAGATTGGAAAACATAAGGAAGTTGTTCGGCTTTTTATCAATATGCAGTTTTGTAACGTTAAAGGTGATCGAACTACGTTTGCTGTCATATCTAGTTCGTGTGCTTCTATAGGGCTTTTAGAGAGTGGGAGACAAGTTCATGCAGCCTCAGTAAAGAGTCTTTTTGATGATGTATACGTTGCTTTGACTTATTGGGATGTATTCCAAATACAATAAGATAGAGGTTGCGAAATGCATATTCGATAGAATAAAAGATCAAGATGATATAGTTTGTTGGAATTCAATGGTAGCAGGATTATCACTCAATAATCTTGATGAAGAAGCCTCATGTTTTCAAAAACATGTTGGAAAACAATATGATTCCTACGCAATTCTCCTATGCTACCGTACTTAGCTCTTGCGCGAAATTGTCATCTATATCTCAAGGGAGACAAATTCACGCACGCGCTATAAAAGATGAAGTTATAAACGATGTTATAGTTGGAAGTGCTCTTATTGACATGTATTGTAAATGTGGGGATGTAGACGAAGCAAGATTGTTTTTTGACAAAATGCCCGTTAAGAACACCATCACATGGAATGAAATGATTCACGGGTATGCACAAAACGGACATGGAAATGAAGGCGTTGCGCTTTTTGAAGAAATGGTTAATAAATCAGGTGAAAAACCTGATGCTATAACTTTTATTGCGGTTTTAACTGCTTGTAGTCATTCAGGATTGATTGATTATGGGATTAAGATATTTAACTCGATGCAACAAGAACATGGCGTGGAACCGCTTCCAGACCATTACACTTGTATAGTTGATTCTTTGGGACGTGCAGGTCGGTTTAATAAAATAGAGGCTATTTTAGATAAATGCCGTATATAAACGATCCAATTTTATGGGAGGTGCTTCTTAGTTCTTGTAGAGTGCATGCAAATGTAAGTTTAGCAAGAAGAGTAGCAGATGAGCTGTTTAGAATAAATTCATGTAATTCTGCGCCTTATGTGCTTTTAGCTAACATGTATTCTTCTATGGGAAGATGGGATGATGTAAGGAATATTAGGGAGTTAATGATTGAAAAACAGGCGGTAAAAGGCTCTGGTTACAGTTGGTTTGAACGTAAAGATGGGTGTTAGTTTACTTGGTTTTAGAAAGCGCGCCTCACGCTAGACTATCTAGGTCAAATTTGGCCAAAACTAGGGTGTGCAGCCGTGCAGAAAGGGGTGGCGGCGTAGCTTGTTGCCCGCTATCTTTATGTAATTTTCTCTCAATCATGGAATGAAATTTGTTTTTTTCAAAAAATAAAGTATTGGAGATCATGTATAAACTATGGATATATTTGAAACAGAAGTTTGATGAACCATATTGTTGAACTGGGTCATTGAGATGCATGGGTCATCTATTTTAATCAGACAATCAGTGGTTGCTTACCAATTGAGTTCAATGATATTTCATATGACAGTTGAATGCTGGCGTTTAAGATTTAACTGCAATAAACCCTTTAACATATATTGAATGAAAATTTTAAAACGAACTTCGGCTCAGCTTGGCCCGGCTCGTTTACACCCTAAAAAGCAGTCAATGTGATGGTTTTGCGTATAGAGGTATACGATTGTTTGAAGGTGCTATACGTTCGTATAAAGTATGACCGGTTAATATTACAAATTTTGTTTACATTTTTTATGAAAGACATTTAGTTCACATGTAATATTTACAAAAAAAGGGAAATTCTGAACTTGAATCCATGATATCTCAACATGTTCACAACATGACCAGATTAGGTAAGAGTTTGTTGCATGCATTAATTTATTTAAATATTATTCAACCATTTACCACAAAGGGCATCATATAAATATGTTAACTTAAATATCAGCATTATTGATCTCCTGTTTCCACTTCGATCAATAATTGGATTTTAAATGTGTGGGATATTTACTTACTTGAATTTGTTGTGAAGTACTCTTGAGTGGGCAACGTTGTTTGGATTTTGGAATACATATGTTACCCGTGGTTCAAATAATAGTTTAAACTAAAATTGGTTTAAAGATCTTACCAATCGATAATGATGAATGAAATAATGCAGGCTGTAATCTCCTTAACTCTAATCATTACCAATATCTTCTAGTTAGAGCCCCCACAAGTGACTATAGACAAATTTTTAAGAGTAGATTTCACGATTTCAAGTCGTGTGTGTTGCACGTTATAAAAGAAATTTTTAGTCGTGTGTGAGTGAGCTTGTCGTTAAAAGAAAAAATAATTGTAATTTTTTCTTAATTTTTCGATGTCGTAGGGATGAGCAATTAGTAATGAGTACCGAAAATACATGTACCTGACCGTACCATGCTGATTGAATTTCATACCCAGTTTTAATGTTTTTAAGGATTGATATTTTTGGTTCGGTATCGGTATCAGTTTAGTATGATGGAGTATCTACCCACTTTTTACCTTTGTTTCACTTTAAATACCTACTTTTGATATGGATACCTAATTTTGACGATTTTCTTAATTGGTACTTTCGGTATCAATACGGGTACCAAACTAATCCCTAGAGATTGTCATATAAACCACAATGCCACAAAAAAATGGCGTTTATGATGATCTTCACTCGGTGCTCACTCTATAATCTCTCTTTCAATCCCTTCATCCTTATCTTCTTCACCAATTGATTTTGCACACTTCGAATTTAAAACATTGTGATGTTAAATTCATCTTCATATCATACGTAAGTCCATAAAAATCTCTTTAATTTAATTTAGATTTCATTCCATCTCCAACAATTAATTGCAATTTGGTGAATCTAGGGTTTACTACTTTATTCGTTTCAAATGTTTCCAAAAATCTATAAAAATATTAATGTTAGGAAATTGCTAAACAGAAACTAGAAACATGTCTTGTTTAATATTTTGTAAGATTGATGATCTGTTGTTATGTTATACATATGAATGTTAAACCTAGAATATGATGTCTGGCCAAAACTGAAGATAAATCAGTAATCAAACAAATGTGTACGGTAATCGCGATATGGAATACGTAACATTAAGGAATTAATGAACCTAAATGATTTGAAATTCAAGATTGATAGATTATTAGACAAAATTTGTACAGTAATGAGCCTAAATCGGTTGCTAAATGAAGGTCGAATTGGTATTTTGGAAGATTAATTGACAAATGCAGTCGACGATGAAATAGTTTATGAACCTAAATCGGTTGCTAAACGAAGCTTTGAATTTGAAATTTTAGAAGATTAATTGACAAATATGTACGGTAATTGAGATGCACTGAATGAAGAAACAGTTTTGGAAAATTGATAGACAAATTTGTAAAGTAATTGCGATGCAATCAATGATGAAAGAACAAATGAACCTAAATTCGTGATTAAACAAAGCTCGATTCGAAATTCAGAAGATTAATGAAGAAAAATCGGAGCTCACATTTTGAAAACGATTTGATTTTCTGAACAATTTCAGAGAGTAATCATACCTCTGCAATCGTCTTAAAAGTTTGAAAACTAGTAAATTACCTAAATTTAGGGTTTCGGGATAATCTTAACTTGAAATTGTTAATTCAGTTGCATAATTTGAGTAAGTGAATCTCTAGAATTTAGATTTCATTAGATTTTGAATGATAGATTGCTGTTGATGAATCTAGGGTTTTATCAGGAATGTTAAGGTTGGTTTTTGTTTGTTAGTTGTTAATTTGGTTGGTTAAATCCATTTCAAGTGTTTTGAGAAATCTATTGGTTTTGTGGTTTGGAGATGAGAAATGTAAATTTGGGATTCTCAGTTTAGGGTATAATAACTAAAAGATGAAATTGACAGCCTTAATTCAGTTGAAAAATTAATCATTTTATCAGCTTAGGTGCATGGAAATCTCTCGAATTTAGATTTTATTCTATTTCGAATGGTCGATTGCTCTTGGTGAATTTAGGTTTTATTTGGAATTTTAGGTTAGTTACTTAATTGTTACTGATATGAGCACGATTTAACTTTTTCGAGCAATTTTGTCAATTCTGTAGTTTGGAGATGAGAAATGGAAATTAGGAAGTCTCAGATTAAGGTTTCAGGAGAATCACAAGCTGAAATGGATAGCCCTAATTCAGTTCGTAGTTCGAATGAGGATCATCCTCGGTTAAAGTTTTTGTGTAGTTTTAATGGTAGCATATTACCTCGTCCACAAGATGGGAAGCTTAGGTATGTCGGTGGGGAGACACGGATTGTGAGTGTTCCAAGGGATATTAGTTATGAAGAACTGATGGCGAAGATGAAGAAGTTGTTTGATGGGGCAACGGTTTTGAAATATCAGCAACCTGATGAGGATCTTGATGCTCTTGTTTCCGTTGTGAATGATGATGATGTTATTAATATGATTGAGGAGTATGAAAAGGTGGGTTTGGGAGACGGGTTTACTCGGGTTAGGTTGTTTCTGTTCTCTAGCGCGGAACAAGATGATCCGATACATTTTGTTGACAGGGATGAAGTGGATAATGAGAGGAGATATGTTGATGCTTTAAACAGTCATAATGATGATTTAATAGATGATGTGCATTCGATTGATCAGTATTACAATCAGTTGAATCTTGATGGCAATCTTCATAATCAAAGGCATTTTGAGTTGCCGCATGTGAGAATACCGAACCAACAGTCTTTAAGTCAAAGGTATAGTGAAATGGAGTCTCCGTGGAGTCCTGCATATTGCTCTCCTAGAAATTATGGCAATGATTTCCCGAATTCGCCTTCTTCTTTGCGGTATAATAATAATAATATGCCTTATGGGGATCAACAACCTCAATATGATCAACAGCCGTTTTCAAGAAAGTGTTGTTGGTTTTCCAGGTAACATACTTCACGGGTCTCCTCAAGTTCATAATAATATGAATATAAATGTTGGGCCACGTTGCATATCCGGATGGTAATCATGTGACATCACATTATGTTCATCATGTGTTTGGTAACGAAATCTTCCATGATCAAGCTATGGCTACTGGTTTTCCTAATGGTTATGGGCCTGCAAATGGTTTGTGGAGAAATGGTCAAAGTCCAATGCAAGAGAACGGTGCATATAATATAGGGTACGTTAGGACAAGGGATTGTAGTCCTAGAGGTCCAGTTGGGGTGGAGAATCTTGGTCAGCATCACTTACCGACGGAACCAGTCCAATTCATGGCTGCACCTGTGCATTTTGTGCCGGAACACGTCCAACTTACTCCTGACCCGGTTCAGTTTACCCCTGAACCTGTCCAACTTACATCGCACCCGGTTCAGTTTAGTCATGAACCTATTCAATCAACTTCGGTACCGGTCCAGTTTACTCCGGGCTTGCCAAACTGCTTAATTCCTATAGATCATGTGAACCCATTGTATACAGTAGTAACAATTCCAAAGATGGTTTCGGTAGTGAAAAGTTGAGTGCACCTGCGAAGCAAATCATTGGAGCCGACAACTCTGGTCAAGAAAGTGGTCATGTTTTAGAAAATGAAGAAATTGTAAATGCATCTGTAAGGAAACTAGATTTAGAAGGTGCTGATGATTTGAAAGATGAAGCTCGAGGAAAAGCTGCTTCTGCTGCTGTGAATGATGTTCAAGTCAAAGAAGAAACTCTGCACGAACTAGACACGGTGGTAATTTTTGACCCGTTTACTTATCAATAGCTTGATTTGAGTAATTTTACCCATATCTAACTTGACTAACTTTTGACCCATATCTAATATGGGCAATTTTAATTAAATGTTTACTCACCTTTTGTTTAAATCTTTTATTTGTTTTATAGGATGCACCTGCAGATTTGGAGTTAGACTCTGACAGTGACACCCAAGTCAAAACAAAGATTGAACCGACACAGGCCGAGGAGGAAGCTTTTGCTAGGGGTTTACAGGTTCTTGTCTACCCTCATTTATATCAAGCGTGAGAAAAACATATGATTTATAACTAGGTTGTATTTATATCCAATTGTTAGACTATTAAAAATGATGATCTGGAGGAAGTACGTGAGTTGGGATCTGGTACATATGGAGCTGTTTATCACGGGAAATGGAAGGGTTCAGATGTAGCGATCAAAAGAATTAAAGCCAGTTGTTTTGCTGGCAAACCATCTGAGAGAGAGCGTTTGGTATGACCGCATTAATGCTCTTTTGGTCATTCTATATTCGGTTTAGTCAATATTTTCTACAAGATATACACATTTGGTAAATTATCATATTGATTATTTCTGTACATTTGAAGTAATTAGATGCTAAATTTCCACTATGAGAAATCACTTTGAAAGTTATATTAATTTTATTGTAATTTATAATGAAAACTCAGGTTCAGTAATATGTTCAACCCTCTCAGATTTTGTATAACATGATATCATATACCATTCCTAGAAAAAAGTCATGATAGTCTATCGTATGGTGTGGGATAAATTCCAAATGGTTTTTCATGGTCAAGTTTGGTTTTAAAAAGCGCATCCTAGGCATGAGACATCCTAGGCGCACAGGATGTGTGACTTGTGAGGCGACCTGCTGTGATATTTTCTGATTTTCCATTTTATTTATATATATTGATAATTAGACTAAGATGCTTAGTTCTTTGTATGTACATCGTGTTCCTTTGATTGTAGATATAGATAGAAATCTAACAAATAGGTACTTGTTACTTTTTTATATAATTAAATTATGTTTATTATTTTGTAATTTTTTGTTTAGGTGTTTGAAGTAAAAAAATAAAATCAAATGAAATTAAATGATTTATAAGTATCTGGTCCCACACATACGTGAGGCTACATCGTCTCCTCATGCTGCACTTTCCAGGATTTAGTCCCTTGAGCCTTTTAAGACCAAGTTTAGTAAAAGCTTATACCTTATTCTAGTCTTCACATATATTCAGGAAATGGAATGTAGTTTCGAAAATAGTTATGTTCTTATCAACAATAGCCAATCTATTTGCATACAATATCGTTTTGCTCCCGAAGAGTTAGACCTTTGAAACATCCTAAGTTACTCTGTAGCTGATAAAATTGGATTTACCAGTGATTAGTATTTGATGAATACTGAATTATTTTGACGCTTGTATTTGTTGTCCAGTCTATTGGTGTTTAATAATCCACCAACCACTTCGATTATTATATTTTCGGTCGTTAGCCAGTGTCATTAGGTCCTTTTTTTAATTAGATTTGCATCTGATTTGTATATTTATACGTACAGATTGCAGATTTCTGGAAGGAGGCTTTAATTTTAAGCTCATTGCACCACCCAAATGTCGTCTCTTTCTATGGTATAGTCCGTGATGGGCCTGATGGCTCTTTGGCAACTGTAACAGAGTTCATGGTTAATGGATCTCTCAAGCAGTTTTTACAGAAAAAAGACAGGTATCGATTTTCCTTATTGCAATTAGCATTTAATAGAAGGCAAGTGCCTGTTCAGAGATTAGGCTTTTAACTGAAGAATGTGTTTCAACTTTCAAGTATGTCTAAAGCATTTTGTCTGTTTACGAAACTCACATGCACCTTGGTTTAAAAATGCGTGCTTGAGACATGTCTAGGCGTGAGATGCACTCAGGTGAGAGAGGCATCGATTCCGACGGTGTGAGGCGATAAGCACTTGAGGCACATGCATGAGGCGCGCCTCTTGTACATAGGCATATTTTGTGCATCTGTAGGTTGTTCATGTAGCTTTTTAAGTAGTCTATAGAAGTTATTTGTATATTAATCCACATATAGAGGTTTTTTTTTGACCCGTTAACTCACACCCTCTATCCTTCTTCGAAACCCACACGGCTACACCGTTGTGGCGTTGTCCACTACGGGACTTGAACCCTCAACCTCATTGAGAGGGACACCTTTCAATCATAGTTGTTAAAAGCCATCGCCTCTTGCGCCTAGGCCCATTTTTTAGGCAAGGCGATGCATTTGCGCTTTGAGTCGAGGAAATTGCGCTTTAATTCTCCAGATGATGCTTTAGGCGCAGATTTCAGCTAGATTCCCAAATTCCAAAGAGTTTCCAGCCAAATGGGTTAAATTATGGCTAGATTTCAACCAGATTTCTACTTTTATTTAAGGAAAACTACTTATATACATTAATAGATCAATATCTAAAACTTTTGATACTAACTAGATGAAAAATAGTATTATTTTAATATATTTTTACTTTATTTTCTTGCTCGCTCTTTTTATCCCAGGCCCTCGCTTTTTTTGCGCCTTGCGCCTAGGCCCCAGGCGAGGCCTATGCGCCTTGAGTGCGCCTAACGCCTTTGATAACTATGCTATCAATACACCTTGATACCACTAGGCTACAAGTCCTTTGGTATATAGAGATTATATAAATACCTTTCGCCTTGTGTACGTGATGCGTGCGCCTTCGCCTCTCGCCTTTGCTCCTGGGACCAAGACATGCACTTTGTTATGTCATGTAGCTATAGAATTATATTGTTTATCTAATCATCAGTATACTATTTATTTATTCACTGTGATTAACTGTTCTAGTTGCTCATTTATCTTTTAAAAATTTTGTGCTGTCACTTGTCAACATGGTTTTAAAAGGCATGAGTCACTTAGGTTCCTGGAAACGTGAGATGTGAGACGAATGCACTTATTCAAAAAATAGAAATAAGTTAATTATACATAAGTACATGACACCTACCTTGTTAATGCTTGAACATTTAAATACTTATAAAATGATTATACATCAAAGTAATCAAATAATAGTCTTCTGTTTTCTGATTATTTGAGGGGCATTTAGATATTCGACTAATCAAACATTGCATTTTTTAATGTGTTGATTTGGGGACAGAACTATTGACCGGCGTAAGAGACTTATCATAGCAATGGACGCGTCTTTTGGAATGGAATATTTGCATGGAAAAAATATAGTTCATTTTGATCTAAAATGTGAAAACCTACTAGTGAACATGAGAGATCCACAACGACCAATATGCAAGGCATGCGATTTAATCGTATTCATTTCATGTTTTATTTTTATTTGTTCTCTTGCAATATTTTTGGGTTATATAAAAACATACAAACATTTTAATAAAAATATAATTGTTCGTGTGTGTGATCTTGCATCCTTGTAGATAGGAGATCTCGGCCTATCGAAGGTGAAACAACACACTTTAGTGTCTGGTGGTGTTAGAGGAACATTGCCTTGGATGGCGCCCGAGCTTCTTAGTGGCAAAAGTCACATGGTATCTGAAAAGGTACTTCGCTAAATACGAAATGACTAAAATACCCCCTTTATCCCATCATTTTTTTCGTTGAAAATATATTTCTTTTTTTGGGTTTATCTAGATTGATGTTTACTCATTTGGGATTGTCATGTGGGAATTGCTCACTGGAGATGAACCGTATGGAGATATGCATTGTGCTTCCATTATTGGTACGTCCTTGGTGTATAAATAGGGTGTCGATCTTGTATGTTTGGTGGGTTATTGGGTTTGTATGTGTGTGTGGTGTGGGGGGGGGGGGGGGGGTGAATCATTGGACACCGAACCCTGAGACATAAAATCATAAGGAATTGCTTCCCTAAATATGATGTGGTGTCATGCAGGAGGCCTTGTGAACAACTCGTTACGTCCAACAATCCCGACATGGTGTGATCCTGAATGGAAGGCCTTGATGGAAAGCTGTTGGTCTGCTGACCCGTCCGAAAGACCATCTTTTTCTGAAATTTCTCAAAAACTGAGAAATATGGGTGCAGCCATCAATGTGAAATGACCTTTTTGGCCCCATACCGGAATGATCGCTACCACAGCTATCAACGTGAAATGACTTTTATGCCCCAACGAGTAGTCTGCTGCGACTCGAGCCATCATGGCTGAGACTTAAGAGTGGCTGCTGCAGCCCATTGGGAGTTAAGTTACAGGAATGCACATGTATATAACCCTGCAAATCCGAAGTATTATTGTCCTTTGTTTTAGTAGGCAATAATATGTTTATTTAGCATGTTTGTGAAGAATTAGTTTCCTTCAAGTTCTAATGGTTTATAAGTATTTAAGTTATCTACATGTGTTTCCTATATAAAATTTTGGAGGGATTTCGACTTTTCGTATTGTTTTTATGCTAGTTACTATTTAATTAAATACCACCACACCTGGTATAATCCCACTAATAGCCAAACTATTGGTCGTGTATGGGGATGGTGAGATGTAGTGAAGCCTTATTTTTATCCCAAAGGTATAGAAAAACTGTTTCTAGTGACACCCTCAGCTTTGAAATCAAAAGCAAACATAAAAGAATCCATTTAAAACTAACAAAGCTACTAAAGAAACAATATCATGAAACTAGTGAAAATACATAAAAGAGGTAGATGACACATCATATATGTACTCGCAAGTGATAACATGTAGATACCACCCAAATGATGGTCAACGTAGAGCATCTGTTTAGGAGTCCTTTCACACACAGAACTTGATTTTTTCATCAATGAAAATGTGTTGCATATGCCCTTATGCTTTTCTTATCGTCTCTTGCTGTTCTTCATCTTCATCATCTTCGAAAGCGCTTTCCTTCTCCACTTCTTGTCATTATGCTAGAACCTAATATCCAGATTTCGGTTACTACCAAATATACGTTACTACCCCTATGTAAGCCGTATTTATAATAAGTTAAATATTAGATCTAAACAATTGATCATCGTAAATGGGAACCCGATCATCCTAAAGAATGTTCGTCTTCCCTTAATGTGTTACATGGCTAATTAGGTACGCATAATTTGTTATTCTTGTTTCTGTAGTAGATATAAAAGAATTGATCAACATTAGTAGGAGTTAGAGTTATGAATCATCCTCCTACATCTTCTATTAGTGCATATGAAGCTGAAGCATTCCAAAGTTATCAAGTCATAAAGATGTTTAACTTGATAGGCGAAGATTCGCGTAAGTGATGCTATTAATAAATGGGAGTCTTAGGGGCTGTTTGGTAGCCTCTGAATAACCATTAAGAGGCTACATTTGAATAGTTCATAACCTTTGAATGATTAAGATGTAATCTTAAGTATGAATGGTTCAGAGGTAACATCTTAACGGTTGCCTCTTAACCATTCAGCTTTAAGGTTACCTCTTAACCATTCAGAGGTTATGAACCATTAAGAGGTAGCCTCTGAATGGTCATTAAGAGGCTACCAAACAGCCCCTTAGTGTAGTTCTGGAATGACAATAGATCAATTAAGTTATTAGGGAAAACATTATAATATTTTAGATTTAGTTACTTTAAGTCAAGGTGCTATAAATAAGTTAAGTTAGCTTATTAGTTAACAATTTCTAGGGGTTTTCATGTTCATATTGTAAAGAGAAAAAATGAGGTCCTTCACGGGTAGCTCAGTTGGTGAATGGATCAGGGATCTCTGTTGAGGTCTCAGGTTCGATTCCCACGAAGGACGTAATGAGAAATGATGGATGACTCATGGCCTATGGTCATGAGTTCGATCCTGATCGCGCCAGGTTTTACCGGTTCACTACTGTCGTGCCTTCGGGCGGGTATGTGGGTCGGGTTTTCCCTGGAAGCGGGCTGTCGGGCGGGCTAGGGGCTTCGTGCGTCCGAGGTGGGCCGGCTGTGCCCCAGTCTTTGCCACTGGGGGGCCGCGTACGAAGTACCCGGCGTTGTTTAGTTGGCCGTTCAGAAAAAAAAAGAGAAAAAATGAGGGTTTGACATGTAAACATCATTCAATCTAATACAAGCTCATTTATATTTACATCTTCGAGTTTGTGTTTCATCCTATCTTCACAACGTGGTGTTCGTTGGGTTACACACTCTAAACACGTCAATCAAACAAATCAAATCGTCCTGGGGACTTACCATTATCTTTAAATCAAATAACGCTATTTTAACAAACGTGACTCCATGAATTAGAATAACGTTTGAGATTTGGTTGAATTACCTAAAGGTGCTCATAGTTAAACTAAATCCGCATTAAAATGTTAATACACTAAAAAGCATGATTGATTGTTAAAGGTAATACTCAAGAGGCAATAAATCATCAAAGAACTTTCTTACCCATCTCACAAAAGGTTTTCTTTGAGGATCATTACCGTTCTAGTAGCTTATAATAACTTAAAGCTACATAAAATGGACAATAAGACAATTTTCTTAACAATGACCTACATGTTCATAAAACAGTTTTAAAGTTCTAACTAAAGGTCAAGAACACTTATTGTGTTAACAATGACCTACATGTTCATAAAACAATTTTAGAACAGAAATTTAAAAGTGGACTCATAATTTGGTAACTTCAAATACATACCATATTGAAAACTTATTGTGTTAAGTCAACTACCCTTGTTTCTTGAATAGGGTTCGTGAATGAACTTTAATATTATTTTTTGCAAAAAAAAAGGATATTGTTTATTTTCATTAAACAATAAGTTGACTGGTCAATGGTGAGTTTTGATTTTTAATTTACTTTATTTTTTAGTTTTGACTTTGCTTCATTTTAGTTTTGAGTTATTGATGACTTAATGAAATAAAGATCGTGTTTTTTGGCGCTTATAGTGTGATACCGACCGTTCTAGGAAAAAACCGGAATCACATAAGGGCCACTCATGTGTTCTTTTGAATGACAATATAATTTTGATCATCAAAAAGAATTCCAAATCTAATGTATCTGTTTGGTTTCTTGAGGTGGGTGTTTTCTCAATATACAGAACTTATCAAGAATTGTGTAATAAATATGGTATAAGTAATTTATTTGGTGATGTTGTACTGAAACTGATAAAATGTTATTGGTTTAGTTATTTAAGTGAATATGGCTGCAAAATTCTTCCATAAGCTTATTTAGGAGTCCACTGATGAGCTTACAAAATTGGCTACAAAGTTACATGTGGTATGTTTTATTAAGTTTGATGATGAATGATAATATGTGACAGAATCTATTTGATCATTAAGGGAGAGGGATGCATATGTATCTAGCATTTGGAGGTCTTGATATTACCCTCGTGGTCTGCAAGTTTATGGAAGCTGAAATGCAGAGGTTTGGGACGAGTGAAAAAGATGATGAAGATATGGGGTTGGATGTGAAAGAAGAAGGTGAGAATAATGAAGATGATGATGAAAAGAACTCGACACCTACAATGGTAGGTGTTGATGGTGGTATTGTTACATCAAACATAAGAAATAATAGGTTTCATCATCAACATCAACAACAATTTCAAGATCAATTGACCCCATAAAGATGTGGTCAAAGAAGGTATAGACCGACAGAAGAAAAAGAGAGGAAAAAGCTTCGGGAACGACAACGGAAAGCAATTACTGCTATGATCTTGGCAGCTCTTAGAAGACACGGGAACTACAATTTTAGGGTTAGAGAAGATATTAATGATGTGATTGCAGCCCTGGCTAGGGAAGCTGGTTGGGTTGTTCTTCCTGATGAAACCACCTTTCCTTCAAGATCGCAGGTATTATGTGTTTACGCTCTAGATAAATCTACGTATTCTCTATAAATTCAACTATTTTATGTCATAAACTATTGATGCTTATGTCGCTTTTCTTATCAAGAAGTACATTCTTATCCATATGGAGCACACAATAGTCATGCCTTACTGGCAATCGTTTTAAAGTTTTTGTATGACTAACCGTTTTTTAAAAACTATTGATATTTATTTTTGTAGCACAAATTACTTTGTATGTTGTTTTAATTCGTATACATGTATTGAATCTGCATTGAAATTCATTGTTTTGTTTGTTTGTTTGTTTTTGTCCATAGTCTATTTTCGGGCCTTTACTTGGATGAGATTTCGCCAGACTCTTATCGAGTTTAGATTGTATTCATTCGATAATCCCTCCCTCTTTTGGTATTATTATTAAAATAAAAACAAAGAAACATACGAAGAATGAATGTATAGATCTGCCACTATGTTGTAACATATCTTTTATTTACATCTGCTTATATGTCTTCTTATCTTCAGGTGATTGCTGCTGATAATTATTTCATTGGCTCAAAAGACAATCTTAGAAAGTGGATTGGTCATCCAAGATTCGACCTTATCCGTCATGGTAAGTTTTTATTACATGCTGTAATGATTCTTAGTAATAAAAACTTATGTTTTATCACATTATATTAGATTTTTCAACTCCAGGACGCTCCCTGGTTATAAGCTAGTATATTATTATACGTAAATTATGATAAAATAACTAAAGCATATATAATATGTTTATATATAAAATTGTCAATTAAAGATATTTGAAAAATAATTGTCATGTATATAATTTAATTCATAAATAGTAAACAACCCGAGCTGAGCAACGCTTGAAAAACTACTTACCATCCGAACCGGATTAATAGCTTTTGGAATAGAGTCAAAACAATCTGCGCTTGATCTCTCTTAAGTTATAGGGCTGAGCTCGAGCTTAGATGATCAGACGAGCTAAGCTTGTCAACAACCCTACCTCCATGGACTGTTACTAAGGCGGAGTTAGTAACATAGTTCGTACCACGTATTACCATATATTCTCACTAGCTTTTATCCCGAGAGTGTCCCGGGGTTGAAATATCTAATATAACATAATAAAATATCTAATATGACAACATAATTAATGATTTGCCAATAAATGATTAATGAATAATAATAATAATAATATTTATTTTAAACAAATTTCTGCCATAAGTTATCATATTCAAATATAAAAAAAAGGAGTCTCTCCCTATGAAGTTATGTTTATCGTTTGTGATTTATTAGTAGAGTAAAATATATTTGAAAACAAAACCCCACAAAAATAGTTGTTTTTTTTCTCCGTTTTTTATATAGCACTATGGTACTCTTTGGAAAGATAATAAAACGCTCGTTAATTTGGTGTAATTTTTTTCTTTAAAAAATCTCGTATATAAAAGATATTAACGTTTAAAAGTTATGGGAGGAAACATTAGAGAGAAAATTTAATTTTGTTTTTAAATTCTTATCTTTTCCTAAAATAATTATAATATATATAGATTTATTAAAAAAACTAAAAAAATTAAAAAATCCTACATGATGCCACGTGGCACATTCAAGGAGGGGTTGAGGCCTCCATTAAATGCCACATCATCAAAGTTCAATTCTTTATTATAAGTTATAGATTTAAAATTTTCAACTAATATTTCCTTAAATGTTATAAGCTTCTCTCTATCCTATTTGGTATCACATAAAGTTAATATACCTAACATATTTAAATGTTTATCTATATTTCTTCCAATGGTCAAAACTGTGGGTCTGCGTGTTCTTGAAATTGTATATCAAAGAAGTCAATTTTGGTGTGGTTTATACTTTATGGGAATGTCATTACTAGCTTTGTTTTTTCTACTTTAGAGAGTATCATCATTTATTATCTATACATGTTGATGTTATGATTTAATAATAGTTGTAATTTTTGTTTCAAGCTAGTATAATATATATTTTTTCCTTTTTTAAGTAAAAAGGTTTAGTGATGATTTCCCCTAATGGTGGTCATAAAGGGTTCGTCTCCTTGTATTATACGTGTCTCACATACAACGAAGGCATGGGTTTAAATTTTGACATAAACATAGGTGGATATGTGTGATTCTAGAGTTGTTTATAAATGGGTTGTGCTCGTGAGTGACATATCTAATTTGGAAATTCGACACACACCGTAACAAAAACACGTTTTTTTAAACACCACAACCTATTATTATATGGAAAAATGGAAATAAATAATCCCAACTATTGACTATTGGCCAATAACAGTCCCAACTACGAAAATCACCAATATTGGTCCCAACTTTCGACATATTGGAAACCAACGGACCCAAACTAACGGAGTTAGCCTCCGTAAGTGTGATGCAGACGTGGCATGCCACGTAGGATGCCACGTTGGATGCCACGTATGATCATTTTGCCACGTAGGATCATCTTGCCACCTAAGCATGCCACGTCAGCATCACACTAACGGAGTTAGCCTCCGTTAGTTTGGGTCCATTGGTTTCCAATATGTCGAAAGTTGGGACCAATATTGGTGATTTTCGTAGTTGGGACTGTTATTGGCCAATAGTCAATAGTTGGGATTACTTATTTCCATTTTTCCTTATTATATATACTAATCGTTAACGGACGGCGCAGTAGTTTACTTTTACTCTTTTGCATTTACGCTACTAATAAATGGAGTTATTTCAAGCCTCTCTTTTATACCACTCTGACCTGATCTGGAAGGCACCATCAAGCTTCTACGATGTCGCTGACTTTATTTAGGTCTTCACGTCTAACCTTCCACACAAACGCCAACACATATCAAGAGAAAGCGAGAGAGAGATCAGAGGATGCTCTCTCCTCGCCTACCGACCAACCGGTACCGTATGGCTGCCACCCATCGATATCTACCGGTTAAGGAACAGTACCATCGACGTCTATCATACTCCGGCTACAACTTGTCACGGCTTTGCCTGCCGCAAACCTGCCACAAACCCCCCGAAATCCCGCCCGAACCAACCGTCGAAACCACCTCAGAAACAAGTTAACCAAACGCACAGAACCGGATTGTCGCGCGTAGCACAGCTGAATTTTGCTAGTTTAACCTAATTATAGTATCTAATAAAGAAGAGACACATCTACAGTGTCTCTTCAATTTGATGGCTAAACATTTGGTAGCCTCAACTTGATTGGTTAATTTTGGCGGCATCCATTTTTAATTGGCCCTTTTTGGCGGCATCCAATAGATTTACTATTATGACCAAACTTTGCTCCGTATTTACACTTTAGCCATTTTATGATTTCAAACTTTGACCACCCAACTTTGTTAAACTTGCATTGCACTTTGGCAACTAACTTTCTTACTAACTTATGTACTTTATTCTTTCCCAATTTGACCACCAAACTTTTAGCTTTTAGGATTTGAAACTTTGACCACTAAACTTTTAGCTTTTAGGATTTCAAACTTTGACCACCTAAAGGATTTCAAACTTGGACCACAAAACTTTTAGCTTTAGCCGTGAGTATTTTTTTAAGCCCAGGCGAGAGTAACGGTCACTTAATATTATCTTTTATTGGAGATTATGATCACTTGACTAGTTAAATAGTCAATGTGGACCTTATTAATATAGTCAAAGTCATCCTTACATTATGTCCCTCATGAGTAGCTCTTGTCTAGTGCCCAAAGATTAGTCACTTCCCATTTTATGTATTTCTTTCATGTATTTATAAAGGAGGTTATCTTCTCATTTGAATGTACCAAATATTCTATCAATACATCTTTCATATTCCATTTCTTATACAAATCCACAAGCCGGTTTGAGAGTCGCTTACTACAAACCGAGCCGCCCTTGGCGGCGGGGCAGAAACCAAACCCAACCCAAATACAAAAACGCTTCCGTTGAATTTCTATATGGTATCAGAGCAGTGTTTCTGATCCTGCTCATAAAAAAATCTACTTTTTCAAAAGAATTGATTAAAATAATAATAATAATAATAAAAATGGGAGGATGTGACAGGCGAAAGCAAGATGGAGAAAATCGAAGAACAAGAAAAAGAAAAGTCGGGTTCAAATCTACGAGCCCGCCAAGAAAAAAAAGTCGAGTTTTTGAACTCTCGAGAAAAAGAAAAGTCGGTTTCTTTGAACCCGTAAGAAGAAAAAGTCGGGTTCCTTTGAGCCCGCGAGAAGAAAAGTCGAGTTCTTAGAACTCGCGAGAAGAAAAGTCGAGTTATTTGAACTCGCAAGAAGAAAAAAGTTGGGTTCTTTGAACCGCAAGAAGAAAAAGTCGGGTTCCTTTGAGCCCGCAAGAAGAAAAGTCGAGTTCTTTGAACTCGCGAGAAGAAAAGTCGAGTTCTTTGAACTCGCAAGAAGAAAAGTCGGGTTCGTCGAACTCGCAAGATGAAAAGTCGGGTTCTTTGACTCGCAATAAGAAAAGTCGGGTTCCTTTGAGTCCGCAAGAAGAAAAGTCGGGTTTCTTGAACCCGCAAGAAGAAAAGTCGGGTCTAAACGTATGAGCCCGCAAAAAAGAAAAAAAAACACTCC
Organism: Ambrosia x helenae; assembly: GCA_030844895.1. Taxonomy (NCBI): domain Eukaryota; kingdom Viridiplantae; phylum Streptophyta; class Magnoliopsida; order Asterales; family Asteraceae; genus Ambrosia; species Ambrosia x helenae. The sequence continues at coordinate 22,049 of JAUTDX010004646.1, forward strand.
AACTTGAAGATGAGTGTTCGAAAAAAAAGAAAAAAGAAATATCACTTGGCAAGTTGGGCGTTATTGGCATACACGCTCCAACTTGAGGGACCCGACGTATGAGCCCGCAAAAAAGAAAAAAAAAACACTCCATCCACTGAAGAGGAGTGTTCAAAAAAAGAAAAAGAAATATCACTTGGCAAGTTGGGCGTTATTGGCATACACGCTCCAACTTGAGGGGGAGTATTGGAGATTATGATCACTTGACTAGTCAAATAGTCAATGTGGACCTTATTAATATAGTCAAAGTCATCCTTACATTATGTCCCTCATGACTAGCTCTTGTCTTGTGCCTAAAGATTAGTCACTTCCCATTTTATGTATTTTTTTCATGTATTTATAGAGGAGGTTTCTCCTCATTTTGATTGTACCAAACCAAATATCACATATCAAGAAAAACATCTTTCATATTCTCTCTACATTTCTTGTACTAAAACAATCTTTCTTTTTTTTGAGAGTCGGTGGCTAGAAATCGAGTAGCCCTCGGCTCCAAGGCTGAAATAAACCAATAAACTAAACCAAATACAAAAACGCTTCCAATATCTTTTATGTCCACGAAACCCTTCACGCAACAGGAGCTCCCACAGCGACGCACGATCTTAACGTCCACCAAACCTTCAACGCAACAGAAGCTCTCGCCGCGAAGCCCGGGTAATAGAATCCTAGTTGTTATTGATTTGGTATTTTAATACTTAAAAAAGTACAATATTAGTTAAAAATTCAAATGCATATAAAATATTTTATGTTTACACTATAAAACAGTTTGCTTGTTCTTTCAATCTGACATAAATAACTAACCAATTTAAGTTAAACGTGACATAAAAACATTTATTTAACAAAAAAAGTTTAATTGTTTAACTTAAAAGCTGCCATAATCAACCAAATACAATATGTCTAAGCTAAACTCAAACCGACATATTTTTTGTTACGTTTGTGTCGTATAAAACGTTGACGCTCAAGTATGTTTAAGAGTTTGGTTTATAGAAATTTCAATTTGCGTTTTTGACATTATTTTAAACGACTTAAGCTGAAAATTCACTTAATGTATTGAAACCATTTCATATTTGAATCAAAATGATTGTAAAAGCAGTGTCGTAATTACCCGCGCGTTGCTATGAGACGTGGTTTACACGTGTGTATGCGGGGCACGATTTGAACCCTATACATATTGAAACAGAAAGGTTAACGTTACCGAATAAATGCTTTGTTGCTAATCTAACTCATTGTTCAATGGATTTTATACTATCACGTTGAGAAAACTATAAAAATAATTACAGTATCGGTACTAATATATAAGACAGTACTTATTCATTTCTCTACGATAAATAAAAATATCATTATACTGGTATCAAAAGTTCAATATAAGTACTTGATACCAAATGCTATTTTCTAAAAAGGAAAAGAAAGTGTCCATTTTTAAATATGTTAATGGTATATTTCATTTTACCTAGCTAACTCTAGATTAAAATTCTAAGAACTATTAAGACTTTTATATTCTTTATAATATTTTATGTCTAATGAATTGCATTCGCAAAAACAATAATAATACAATATGCTCTCACTATAATAAAACAGTGCAATAACAGCGCCACCTTTAGCGGCGACCCGTAAAGACGTCGTCACTATTGCTCTAATCTGCGTCTGCCTCTTACATAACATGATCTAACCGTTGATCTAACGGTTAGGGAACCAAAATTACAAATTGGGCATTAGCGGCGCCACTAATACCGGGAATTCCCTCCTCTTTTTTTCCACCATCTATATGTCTCTCACTCTCGCTCTCTTCCTCTCACTCTCACTCCCCCCCCCACACACACACACTCTCTCTCTCTCTCTCTCTCTCTCTCGTTTTTCCCACCATCACCACCAAGCTCCACCACCACCGTGAGCCTCCACCATAGAGAACCACACCATCGTAAGTTTGTTTGTTTTGTTTTTTTTTTTTTCATTTTTTGCTGTTAAATATTTCTAGGGTTTGTATTTTTTTTCCAGAAATTGTTAAACTTTTTTCCTTTTCTTGTAATAAATTTTCAATTAGGAGCCGATCTACAACTTTCATTGTCGGAGATTCGTAAAAAAAAAAACCGGTTAGTAGCCGCTAATTGTTTGTTTTTTAATATTATGCCTTAATTGTTATTATTTATGTATGTTTGTGAATATATAGGTATGTATGTTTGTATTAAAGTGTGTATTTGTATTTAAAAAATATTATGTATATATATATTATATAAGTAAGTATATGTATATTTGAAAAATAATTGTAGGTAAGTATGTATGTATGTGTATATATATATATGGAAAAGGGTAAAAATGAGAACTTACCTGAGTTGGAAGAACACAGGGAACCATTTCTATCCATTGATCTTTGATGATCTAATGGTTAATATTATGCCACATTTTTTTTTTTGTCATTTTGCACCCACTTGTGCCTTTCTTGATTGAAGAGAATAATAAAATAATTGTGGAGGTTATAATGGTAAAAACAACATCCCATTCTCTCTCTTCTTTTTCTCTTCCCGCCTGACATACCCCCATTCTCTTTCTTGCTCTCTTTCTTTCTCACCATAACTGATCAACAATATTTAAAAAAAAATCAAACCCTCCATTTTCTCTCTCTCACACCATACCGATCGACCCCTCCTTTGCGTCTGTGAAAGACGATTCATTCACCTAGCCACAGAAAAGACGACTGAACGATCAAATATGCATGTTGATTCTTTGATTTTGAAGAAGCCATTACGTATGTGATACCGGTTTTTGAAGAAGGAAAAATGTAAGCTGATTGTGTCTTTGATTTTGTTATGTTTTTACACCCTGTTTTTGTTATGTTTTATATCATCAGTGTCTCTACCCCATTTGCTATGCGTTTTTTTTCTTGTCCCCCCCCCCTTTTTTTTAATTTTAATTTTTTTGTTTGTTTGTTTGTTTGTTTGTTTGTATGTTTTGTTGTAATATGGGGGTTTAGAAGTTTTTTGTGTGATTTTTGGGGGTTTAATGTCTGCAATTATAGTTTTTTTGGTGACTTGCATGTGGGTTTTTGTTGATCAGGTTCCTTACATCTGTGTAAAAAAATGTTTTTGGTGATCAGACATTGTGCCTTTTGATTTACATTTTTTTGTGTTTTTTACTGTATTTTTTTGTTACAAAATTTTTGGTGGGGGGTTCCTAGTTGGAATTGTGATTATTGTTAATATCTACTAAACTCGGTTTTTAACACCCGTGTAAAAGTGATTTTAAGAGATGATTGCTGGTACTAGAAGTTTCAAGAGGAAGCATATGTCAATTTCAGTCATTATTGATGCATTGAGCGTAACATCTGGTATGAGAAAAAATCATATAGTATATTTGAATTTCTTAGATGCATTGAACGAAAACCCTTGTGTAAAAAATCATTACATAGGTGTGCAAACGCCGGCTACCAGGGGCGCGAAGATGCAACGTGTTCATGTGATTTCGTCAACAAACAATACTCGCTCAAAAGCGTGAGTCCGTGACAGTAAGAAACTGGCGTCGGATGAAGTGGATTCAAAGGTTGAAGCAGGTAACCTTCTCATAAAGATAGAGCCCGGTGAAGGAAAGTAACAAAGGTGTAGAACAAGAACGTACTCTTGGAATAGTTTAAAGACACGTTCATCCCCCCGACAGTTGTGGTTGGCCATGTCTAACTTAAGCAGCCGACAGAAGCACGTGGTCCGTCAGATGGGTTTCGGTGAAGTAATAGGGTTCGTTGTTAATGGGATTCCAGTAAAACTAGGTCACTACATCGTCGATACTTTCCTTCCAGGGACAAGGACGCTACACTTTGGGCGGTAAAAGGTGGCGGTGGATGTTGCCTTAGTACAATAGTTGTTTGGTATTCTGCGTGGCGGCGTGAAGTTTAGTACACTGACTGAGTGTGGCACTTTACACCCAAAGTTACAGCTTTGGCATAATCTCTACATCGGGAAAGATTATGCTTCCCCATCGTCGATTGCAGATAAAATCAGGGCTGATGAATATGACGATGTGTTCTTCTTCAAGGTTGATTTCATTATGTTGTTTATTACCACTATGATATCTTCTACACCAAATGGTCTTTGAAAGGACAATATCCCCATGTGCTTTACTGATAAGATGGACTTCGGAAACATAGACTGGTGTGATTTCATGGTGGAGTCTTTGTCGACGTGCTAGACGAAATGGCGCAGAGATGACCCTACTTCTGCCATCGTGGGTCCGTTGACTTTGTTCACGGTATGCATATGAAAAAAATAGATTGTTTTTTGTTTATTTTTTTAAACATATCCTGTTGACCAAAAAAAAATAATGTTTTTTTGGAAATCTGGCAGTTGCTATACATAAACACCATTGCAATAGAAGGGATGAATACCTACTGGTCATTGGAGTTGCTGTCTCGAAGGCAGGAACATGAGATTAACACTGGTGGGTTTGGCCTGGGCCAAAGAAGACACTAACAATTGGTATCATGGGTGGCGACAGGTGTCAGCCTAATGACGTCGAGGTAAAAAATGGATGTTTTTTGCCGAGTGATTTTGTTAGTTCATTGTGTAATTTTATATATTTATTATTGTTGTTTTTTTTGTTTGTTTGTGCGCACAGGTGGATCTGCAGGGTGCGCGGGAGAATGTGGCTGAATTGAGACGTGTAAAGCTTGTTGTCCAGAAAAGTTTGCGTATGTTGGCGACAAAGTATCCCAGGGATGCTTGCATCGTGCAGTTGAACGACGAGTATGCAAAGATACTGTTGTTGGGGACGATCCACCTTCTAGGGTAGTGAATGATGTGTACAGCGGTGTTCGCGCACATCCAGCTGGTAATAACGCAGGTACGAGAGAATCGGTTCTTTTTTGTCGCATTTTTTAAGATAACTGTTTTACACTAATGTCTGCCAACAAATAACCCATTGTAGGGCGGCGGGCGCATACACCAGTGACGATACGTCCGATACGGGGGAGGAGGGCAGGTGGCTCTTCACAAAGTTTGCGCCTACAGGTGCACAACGTGGTGTTAGCGATGCGACAACGGACTTGAGCATTGGGGTTGAAAAGGCTACGGCTGCCAGTGACCTGCCGATGCGCAAGGTGGTGTTGGAAAATGCGCAACAGGGGAGGGGTCACGTCGTGCTGGCAAGGTGGGTAGAGTCAGGGGTAAAGGGGCGAATAGAAATGAGGTTACCGTTGAGAAACAGATTCCTGGGAGTCCTTTTGTAGCGTCGCTTCTTGCTCTTGGGTCAGTGAGCAGGTCGAAAACAAAGACCTCAGTTGCTAGTGAACTGAATACGCAACGGTTGAAGTTTGGTCTTCCACCTATTTGGGTAAAAAAAAACAGGTATGCATGTGGATTTACTAAGAAAAAACGATATTTTACATTGATGTTATGTTTAGTTACTAAGCTTTTGCGGCTCAGATAATGCGACTACTGAATCAAGCCAGCCAAACTTTAGCCTTGGGCTGACACAGGAGGATGTGCCGAAGACGGAAGAAACAGTCCGCGGCGATTGTAGCCAACCTACCTACCTTTAGCTTAGGATTGACACATGAGTTTGGCGGGTCTCAGATTGCGACGGGCGCAGCAGATAATGGCAGGGGTGCGAGGGCAAAATGTGGTACATTTTATGCGACTTTTCTCATAAGAAAAAATTTATTTAGTTAGTACTTACATCAGTGTTACTTGTCCGTAGCGTCTGGGTTGCCCACTCGATTGAATCTGGTTTGGTTTCCAGCGACTAGGGTATCAACGTCCTTGGTGAAAATGCAAGTAAGGCTATGCACGGCCCGGTAGGTGGAGGAGTGCAGCTGCTAGGTTGACTTCCTGGGTAAACAGCGATGAAGAAATCAAAATCCGAAACACTGAAAGGGAGAAGGCGGTTTGGGAATACCTCTTCAAGCATTCTGACGAGACACGCATCTTGAAGATACCATTGACCCCAACGGACCATTATCCGTAAGTACCCCCCCCCCCATCTTCTGCTTTTTACATTTGTGTAAAGACGAGCAAAAAACTGACAAAAAACCTCCCACTCATTTAAATTACAGCTACGTCATGTTTGAGGCTCGCCACGGGTTACGCGCAGAAACGTTGTACCCGCATTCATTGGCGGTCGGGGAGAGGCTTTATGACTCTGTTATTGATGCATGGGCGCATGTGCGACGCTTATTTCTCCCTACCACCACTATGGTGAGTTTTGTTTTTCAAAAATATTAATTGATTTTATTCTAAAAGTAATTTTTTTTGGGTTGCCCTGAATTGTTAACATAGATGATACATGTAGCTTGGATGTTGTAGTTGAAAGAAGGCAAAAACGGTACTATGTGGCTTGCTTTAAGAGTGGCGTGTCTGGGGTTGTATGTGACGTTGAGACAAAGCTTGATTTAACGGCCATTCGACATGGTTTTCGTGCCTGTACTCGAATATGAACACTATTACCGGTGGTTTTTTATATGAAGAATGAAGATGTGTGTGTCATCGATAACATTGTGGAGAGGAGGTCCCCAGTAAAAGTTGTCGACAATGAGGTTTATGCACTTAAGGGGACGCCTTACAAAGTGGTATGCAAAAAAAAAAAAGATTCTATTCCTGGAATGGTTTCTTTGGACTCTTACCTTCAATGTTATTTTTACACTGGGTTTTATTTATGTTCTTTCACTTGTGTAACTTTGTGTTTTTTTGTGGCGGACATTACCTTTATTGCAGAAAAAAATCTTCGTCGACTACCTAAATTTGGTGAAACACCCGAAAGCGAGCGTGATGACTGGGTGCGTGATTAAACGTCTGGATTTACCATGGGGTACGGACAAACAACAGTACAGACTGCAGTGTCTACTTATGCGACATATGGAGATGTACATGGGCGTACAAATCGCCTTCAGGTGTGGGTTCAATATTCAATGGTAAGCGGAAACATGCTTAGGTGGACGCTTTGAAGAAGCGGTATGAGACAAATATTATGCTATCGTTCCACCCCACCATTTACAAAAAATCGCATTTGGGAGGGGCGTTAAGTTTGTGATTATGGAAGAAAACAAATTTGTAGTTCGTGGATAGTATGTCTAGGTAGCTTTTGGTTTAAGAAACAACTTTGTGGTTGTGCTTTTTTGGTTTAAAAAATGCATTGTCTATCTCCGTATATCTTATGTATTTTACACCGACGTAGCCCCCATGTACTTGTGTTTGTGGCTTTTGTGTTGTGCTTTTTGGTTAAAAACAAGTTTATGGTTGTGCTTTTTGGTTTAAAAAAAAACATGTATTTTACACCGAGGTATCACCCCATGTACTTGTGTGTGTTTTTGGACAAAATGCAAAAAAAAAAATGTTATTTTACACTGGGTTTTTTTCCCTACACTGTTACTTCAAAAAATGTTGGTGTCATGTTTTTATGTGTCTGTCTAGGGGATACAAAAAACTGGTCTAATTACCTTTGTGTTTGCTGTACACTCGTGTGTTTGTAACACCCCTAAAAATTGAAAAGAGGATGTTAAAAACCGAAAATCGGTGATTTTTATTTTAATTTTGTTTACCTAAAAAAAGAAACACCAACTTTTTTAAATTTTGTTGCCATAAACTTAAAAGTCCTTCGCTGTTATTTTTTACACTGGGGTTTTTGTCACCCCCTGGTCTATTTCGTGTTTTTCTCTACTTAAAAAAATGTTGGTTTTGTGTTTTTTTTTTTGTGTCTTTCACTGTATAATTACGTTGTATTTTACAATTACACTAGTGAATGGTGTCACCCCCCATTTAAAAAATAATTAACTGACCCTGTGCTTTTACACAGATGTAAAAGACACCTCCCTATTTTGCATTACTATACTGCACTATTTTTGGTCAACCATACAAATGATGCACACAAAAAACTTTAAAAACACTTATGCATTTGCGTAAAAAAGCACCTCGCCCCCTCCCCCGTTACATCCCCATACATACTTGTCTAAAAAATATACTACCCATGCACAAACATCAACCATCTAAAAAAATATACAAAAACCTTTTGTCAAATGCTAGTTCCAACGCATGATGTATATTTGCGGACACCAAAATGTTTTGACCATATAGCAGAAAAAAAAAACGCCAAAATAAAGTAGCTACGGGAGATAGGGGTAATTTTCCACAAGCCACCTACTCCTCTTCGTCTTGGTTCTTCAGCGGACAGTTCCTTGAGTCATGGTCGGTTTACGTATTCATAGCACCGTTTTTGCATTGGCGGGGGTGCTTCTTCTTTCTGTTCGCAGCCTTTCGCCAGGGGCCAATTAGCTGACGCTTTTTCCCACATCCCTTGTTCCTAATTCTTTGGGGATTGCTGCATGACACCTCCAAATTTTTCTGGGACCTCTAAAAGATGGCTAATCACTTCAGCCTTCCCCTTGCCTTTCCCACCTGCATCATCTCTTGTTCCCCACAACTTCTTCCTTCATGGCCTTTACTTGCTCTGTGAACAACGCCATACGGTCAGCGCGACAAACTGCTCGATCAACACACTAGGAAAACATCTCAAAAAGCTCATTACGCATGACAACCCCTTCACTCTTGTCAACCCCTTAACGTGCGTTTAATACTAAAGATAGTTTTTGGGATCGCTTCGCGCCTCCAGCGGTCAAGTATGTACTCTGTTGGTTGCTTGCACCTTGGGTGTACCCCGAAATCGCAAAAAATATGGCGACACAAATATCCAATACGGGTCCATCCATTTGCACGAGCATGTGGTAGTTTCCTCCTCCGCAGCATCAACCTTCACCTTACGACACAGAAAAACAATTTAAAAAAAACAGTTATCCAAACGTTAAGAAAAAAATGTTATCCATGAAAAGAAAACTCAAGGTGTGTGGCATGTACCATAAAATCGTTCACCACGTCAGTGTTCTTGTCAAGGTTTGTGAGTGTACACTTCCAATCCGTCGCTTTCATCTTGTTTAGAGATAAAACAGTACAACAAGCCTTTCAACATTTCTTTGCGAACTTCCTTGAATATAGCTTGAGAGTACACCATGGCACATTGCTTTTTCGAATGGCATCCAGGTTTTCAACTCGAGGGACCTGTCTTCTGTTTGGAACTCCATCAACCCGCGCGTTGTACCTCTGCGCATCCATGGTTGCGTCAAAGCACAGCAGAAACTGAACAAGAGTGTTGGCCCAGCTTGAGTTTATTTTAAACGCTGCATTTGAACTCTCGCACTGGGAGGTTGTTTTCATCAAACAACACATCTGAATGTCACGAAAATACGCAGGTACCTAAATATCTTTGATGCTAAACATGTCCTTAAGCCACTCATTGTCCGTGAGCCCATATGTGTCCAAAAACTTCGCCCACCGACTTTCATAGTTGTAGGTTTTTATGTAGATGTTCCATGCTAGCTTATGTAGTGCCCGCTTGAACCTTCGAATTATCAACACCAACTCCTGCACCAGAAACCCACACAGACCAAAAAGGGTAAAAAAAATACCTTGGTTGGTAGTTTCTTCTTCATGATGTGCCACATGCACAAATGATGTCGAGATTCAGCCGTAGGCTACATCATCAGGCCGTAGGCTATGACAAAGGAAACGAAATCGGGCAGAACTCACCCGCCGTAACCTACGGCAAGTCTGGCCGTAGGTTATGGACAAGCTTCTCGTCCATCAAAACTTGCTAGCCGTAGCCTATGGCTGGCTAGCTGTAGGCTACGGCGGCCTCTTCTTGGCCCCTTGGTTTGTGATGCACATTGTTTTAACATATGTTTTTTCCATGTTCTAACGTACATTATTGAATCCTAGTCATTTTTTATTCATGGTGAAACCTTAGGATCTCTAGGGAATGATTAAAGAAGGATGATCAAGCTCATATTTTGAAGAATCAAATGCATACGATAATCAAGCTTCCGCACACGTATTTTTTGTATCCGGGTTCAAACATCATTAGTCTACTTAGATGTAATTAATCAAATTTCCAAAAATGATCATGGTCATGATGTTTTGTAAAACTTATGTGATTAATGTGGATGAACCCAAATTTTTATCGTTAAATATCAAGGTAAATATGTATAATTCAATTAGCTTGTCTCCTGTAGTGTTGTAGATGAGGTAGGGGAAGAAGCAATATGAATGGCGTTATCAAAGACCTTATAGGGGAGTGTATGGAAGAGGATACGGACCTTAACGAAGGGAACTCAGATACAGAGAGTAGTGATGTTCGTGATGAGTTTGTAGCCATGATAGATGAAGTCGAATCAGAATTATATCCTGGGTGTACTAAGTTTTTATCCCTTGACTTTACATCAAAGCTTATGAATATGAAGGTAAGAGAATAAATGAATTAATAGTTCATTTGATGAGCTTCTCAAGTTGTTGCCACATATTGCACACCCAATGAAAAGAGCATACAACTCTGGGTGGAATTCTAAAGACTTTCTATCTTCATCAATACGAAGGGGGATCTTGTTACTTGCTGGAAGTATTTTGAGAGAAACTTTTGGGCAAGGTCGGCCCAGGGGGTAATAGAGCCCGCGGGTTGCGAGCTTAGCCATGATTTGGCACGGTCCTTTAGTGAAAAAGGAAACATGCGAAGTCGGATAGCGTCATGAGTGACGTTTTGCAACTTTAAAAGTATCGCAAATTTCAAGGAAATTTGCGATGTGAGCATAGGGGATCTTTATCGGATAGACCATGAAATGTGCAGTTTTGTGTGTATCATGTGGATGACATGGGACTTAATTTCGAGATGGTCGGCATCAACGGCGGGTCTAGAAATGCTAGGGCCCAAAGCATTGATGGAAGGTCTAGC
>JAUTDX010004647.1:0-26521 GCA_030844895.1 Ambrosia x helenae
AATAGTTTTTTTTTTTACATTTGGATCCCCAGGTTAAGGTTTTTTTTTTTTTTTTTTTTTGCGAAAAACCATCCTGACACTAACCCAGTTAAATATTGTCGTTAAGTTTGGGGGTATTTCTGTCTTTTTGCCCAGCCCTTGTCATTGTCTCCCGCTTTTAAAAAACTTAAACCTGAAGGATCTAGATGTACAAAAAACTATTTTGGACTAATGTGACAAAACTAAGGCCAAACCTCAAGTGACGATTTTTGGGCATTAACTCTAAAAGACACAATGATCTAACATAAACTATACAAGCTAAAAATCTAAAAACGAAAAATCTAAAAACTAAAATCGTGCAGTTCGATTGAGACAGTTCCAATGCCGATTGAATAAGTTCAATGAAGACCTTCTTTCATACCCTTCCTATGACTTTTTATTTTCTTTTAAGTGTATATTTGATTCTAACTATATATCAATAACTCAATAATTAGAAAATTCTAATTATTATAATCACATGGTGGAGTTATGCGTTTTGATTATGAGATAAGAACAAGCGATGGATGTCAACCACCTCCTTTTAGGTTAATATTCGAGCAGGAATGTCAAATATACATGGATTTTAGATGCTTATTCTTTGTAATTTGTATCAGAATATATAAATGAAAGATTTGTTATCTCCTCACTCCATCTCAAAGGCCAGCCTTCTTGATCTATTTATAACCATACGCAATTAACGATGGAGCAAGTGTTTTCAAAATTTATTAGTTAATTAATAATATTTGTCGTTATTAAAATATTAATTGATTCCATCAATTTTCTATATTTTTTTAAATAAATAAGTAATTGGTTTACATGTCACAATTCTCTTAGTGTTGTGTGTATATAAAATTATACACATCTTTTTTTTGAACCGCTAAAATTTTTATTATAAAAACTTCTAACTTTTTGAACGTACAACTAAGTAGAAGCTGGGTACTCCATACACGACTCCTAATAGCCCAAAGAGCCTAGCCGGCCTTTACCCACATGAACGGAGCCCTCGCCCACTAGCCATCAGTTCAAAAACTAGCGAGAAACTACTAGAGACAAATCCAAAAACGAAGTAAAGATGAGTGGATTTCGTAGCTACCTGGCCCAACTAATTTCACACCTTCGACTAGTTCCTACCAGCAAGGCCGGCTCAACCTTTGTGAGGACCTAAAGCAAATATTAAAATGGGGGCCCTTTTGCGAAACTAAAAAAAAAGCAAATTAAATGTGAAGATAAGAATAGTTGAAGGATTAGAACTATTTGCATGATAAATACAATAGAAACCATAGATATTAAGCTGAAAGTCTTTTATTAAAAAAAATACCATATATAAAAAAAATACTTTTAAAATTTAGGGGCCCTATTGGATTGGACGCCTAAAGCCCTAGGTTCAAAATACTTCCTCTTAACTCGGCCCTAAAACACCACACTACACAAAATATTAACAATCACATCAAACACGCACCCCCTTAGTACTACTAACTTTGTTAAAAACCTCTTCATTCCGGTATCTCCATATCACTCACCCCATAAACATTATAATCGTGTCTAGAAGATATACCGATGGACATATTGTAGTGATACTCATCATATATTATGTGATGGAGCGCTACCAATTTATATGTATACTCGCAAAGTATTTAATTCCATTAACATACATAAAATGATATATTTAGAGGGTGTTTTGAATTTCATGTTTAAACTCTTAATCTACTTGCTACGTTGTCATACAATGATACGTTGTCTTGTATGTGTTTGAGACTAATCGAGAAAGAAAACCTTTTTATTTTTTATCACTAATAAATGATATATCTTTAACAATTTTGTCGTGTATGATTAAAATATTCGAATCATGCTTGTTTGTCATTGATTATTGTGGGATTGGTATGCTTTTATAGCTCGTATCTTATCTATCTAGTGCTAGCAAGATCTATTATTGGCACTAAATGTCAAAGGCCAAAGATATGTGTGACCCACCAACTTGAATCAATTATCCAACACATTGTATTCCTCTTTGTAACAATCAAACTTTGCATTATTTTTGGCTTATAAAAGGGCTTCGTGTCCAATCAGGATTATCATAGTTCAAGACCAATGAGATAAGGAAAAAAAAAAGAATGTTTCCAAGGCATTGATTATTTGTTCTCCCTCAAGGGTTTCTCACATTGGCCATGCAATGTCTTTAGTCTCACTAGTACGTTTTAAGTCGTGTTAGAAACCCTCTGATGGAGAATAAAAAGTCATTGTTTTGATTGAGTCGAACTAAATTTGTCATGATATTATGATCAAGGGGAAACGAAGAAAGTAAGAGTTGTTTCCAAGGCATTGATTATTTGCTCTCCCTCAAGGGCTTCTGGTTTTGACTTACAATGACCCTCCAAAGGGTATGTTTTGAGTCACATTAGAAGCCTTTTGATGGAGAATGAACAATCTATGTTTTGATTGTGTCCAATACAATCACGAAAGGTCTCATGATAAGTGGGAAAAGAAGAAACTAAGAATGGTTTCCAATGCAATGCATTGATTATTGGTTGCTCACCCTCAAAGGCTTCTGACTTCGACCATACAATTCTTTTTGTCTCAAAGGTATTTTTTTGGGTCGTGTTAGAAGCCTATTGAAGGAGAATAAAAAGACGATATATTGATACGATTCAGTTTTAAGGAGACTTGAACAACATTGAATACGGTATGAACGCCATTATTCGTACTCTACGTAAGGTGCTTCTTTCTTAGCTTGTTTCAAAGGTAGAAACTTTTAAGTAAGATTCGACAGTGTTTGTCACTTTTCAATCGCTCTATCATTCTTAAAAGCATTTTTGCTATGTTAATATACCCACGTCTCATTTAATACTTATATATTTAATATTGAAAACATTTTTAATTCACATACGCCTATAAACCACTAAGACTATCCGTTGTGGTTAGATGTGAGCCAACACATTATCGAATAATATTGTGCAATGTAGGCGTCGATGTGGCACTGGCTCCCGACCACGGGTTGATAGCTTGAACCCGTTGTGGCTAGAGGTGAGCGGGTCATTTTTTTTACCAAATTATATTTTACATACATTTAAAAAAAATATTTCTAAAAAAAACATTTTACATAACATTTCTAAAAAAAAATATTTTACATAACATTTTACATTTTTTTAAACATTATAAAAAAATAATAATAAAAAACCCATCTTCTAGATCTCTTTTCTTCTTCCTCCTCTTCATTTCTTCCTCATCCTCCCTGCATCTTCTTCCTCTTCATTTCATCCTCTTCTTCCTCTTCTCTGCAATCATCTTCAACACCAAAATAAAACTCATCAAATTCTTCTTCCAACACCAAAAATAGAACAAAAATTAAACAAACCTGATTTCTCCTCCTCGCTAGCCCCCGCGATCCGGCTCACGTCTACTCGCTCGCACAATCGTTGACGTGAAGGTGTTGTGGTTCCAGCGATCTACGTGGCTCAGAAACTCGTTCGCGCGGGCTAGGTCGCGCACCACAACAGACAGTCTAATAGGAGTAACATCATGAACAATGATCGAGCCATTCTTTCATTAACGCACCTTTCTCACAACCACCACATCCCAAGTTTCTCATATTTGCCACAACGTTAACTTGATGCATTTTTAGCACATTTTTAAGTTGTATTTTCATATTAGTCTAAATCAAAACGATTTGAAAATTCCGTCTTATATACCCCATAAGATATGTAATTGCCCACACATACACGCTAATTTTTTACCCGAATGTTATAACATGCAATTGGATCAAATAATGTCGACATACAATTAATATATCGGCCAAGAAGGAGGCCCCGGTTAATTTCTTACTGACCCGACGAAAGGGAGGTCCACTCTAGTCTCTACGCCCGCCTGCGAGGGCGGAAACACGCATGCGTTGACCTTACAGGTGTATCTCTCTTAGCAGGGTTTCAGGATAGTGGGTTCATGGTCGGAAAAGCGGTACTGAGAGCAGAGTCAAAGAAGGTGGAAAAACACGCTAAATCTTGTGAGGATAATCATCATGTCTTTGTTCCTTTGGCTTTTGACACATTCGGCTCCTTGGCATCGAAGGCGGTTCGGTTCTTGATAAGAGTCTAGGGGGTGGTTCACAACAACTTTTCGACTCCTAAGGACATATTATTATTGATTCAACAAAGCATGAATATAGTAGAGAAAGGGGAGAGGGATTAGAGTTATTGTATAAAGTAGATTGTTTTTAGTAGATTTGGGTTTTCTATCCAAAAAGGGGTGATGGCGCAGTTTGTTACCCGTCTACTTGCTATCCTTATGTAATTTAGCCTTTATATATCAATAAACACTATTATCTATACTACCATATAATGGGTGTTAGATGAGCAAAGTAGTCATTTCATATTTATCTATATGAACAAATTTGTAATTTCATTAAATTGGCAAGACAAATTCAGTAGAACAATTAATTAACACATCCAAATTAATTAATGAATGTTATTATTATTATTATAAGCATTTATTGTTAATATAATATTAAAATACAAATGGTTTATGCAATATGGTCTTGTACATCATGTTTATGGGGTATTTATGCTTTACAATGACATCCAAATTAATTAATGAATGTTATTATTATTATTATAAGTATTTATTGTTAATATAATATTAAAATACAAATGGTTTATGCAATATGGTCTTGTACATCATGTTTTATGGGGTATTTATGCTTTACAATGTTGTAAATAGGTTTGTATAGTTGTACATAATTGTTTTCATAGGTTCCTATAACTCTCTTTGACCAAATTACAACTGCATCCTCAGCGTGTTTTAGCAACTTCACTACTATACGTCCACCCGTATCTTTGTTTTGAGAAACTCAAACAATTTATTCACTTGCAATTGTAGATCAAAAGTTGTTACTGATTATAACTCATGATTATATATATAAAGATCGTGTGTTACACACTTTCCACTATTTAAACCTTCAACATCTCGTTAGAGTTTCATATCATCGTAATTTATCAGCGACTTGAAACTTCTGTCAACCGCGTCACAAAGTAACACACTAAGCCAGAAGACCGGCCCACTATTTCTGTTTTTTGATAAGCAACTTCCGATTGAGACAAGGGTTGTGTTCTCCTTTCATTTTGCCAAGAGCTATTGCTCGTAGTCTTGGTTCCAGGTAATAAATCATACCTTTAACTCGATTGCTACAAGCGATCTTTTAACACTTGTTACTCGAAATTCATTTAAAATCTTTAGGGTAAAAAAGAAGACATACCGTAGTGTATATGAGGTTTATGCTGGAAGAAGACGAAATTTTATAAGAACAAGTCAATAGCACTTACTATGTGGAGTTACTACGTCCCTTTATTATGATTTTCCAATCCGTTTTGGCCCATACGCAAATTTTCAGCATGGTTATACGTGTACGCTTAAAAAGGGATTAAATATCAGTAATGAATAAATGCAGCAAAATGTGTATCAAGTTTTAATTCTATAAGAACAATATGTTTGTGTTTAAAGAAAAAAACGAAACTACTAAAAGAATATAACATGAACCAAACATTTCTATTACACGAGTTCATTAATTAAGTAACAATTCAAATAGATGACATGAAAGCGTTTGTAAAAGCGAATCATAAACCAAGCGATATATTATGCTGGTAAAAAATAATTATGTATGGCTAAAGCTAGGGTTATGTACATGCCTTGCATTGTTTATGATGTTTCTTCTGTATTAAACATAGTTGATGGGCGCATTTAGTATTTTACTCGTGCTCCCAACATTTTTATGTGTATTTGACCACTTGCCATTTTCAATGTAATGTATGTCAACCCGTATGAAAACCCAACCATGCCTTACACGTACTAACAATTTTTGTGCTTTGCAACGTTATTACCTATTTCCTACATTGAGTTAGTTTTACATCGCATGATACTTATTACAAACTTAACTTCTTAATCTACTCCCATGTCTATATCTATTTCCTACCAAAATTGTGCATCCTCCGATCATATATATTACACATTGTAAATATGTCTATATAATGTACAACACTAGCGATGTTATTAACCAAACACAACCGCAAAACACAGTGCACCCCGCCGCAACGCGCGGGTTTCTGCTAGTTATTAAAAAAAGGATCTTTATTTATTTTTAGTATATCCCAAGTAGTAAGTACTATTATTAAGTGCTCAAGTGTAGGAGTATGTTCTCAATTGAAGGCCTAGCTTCACGTGACTGGTTTGTACATTCTAATGCCATGTTATAAACCTTCAAAATTTTCCATCTATCTTTCCCTTCAAAAGGAAACTCAAAAACCTCACCTCGTTAACTTTTAAATATCTTTTTCTTTCAAAATCACATGATTTTAGCGACTCCAATGCCTTTGCTCCTCCTAAAATGTCCAACACGATTAACCCAAAATGATATATGTCGTTTTTTCGTGACAATGGTTCCCGCGTCGGTTGGGATGTTGTATTCCATTGACGAGTGTCAGAAACTTCCTTTGCAAGTTGCGTGAAGCCATAGTTTGAGAGATAAGCGTTGAAATCAACATCAATCATGATGTTGGAGGTTTTAAGGTTTCCATGGACATTCATGATCATATTTCTTTCTCGCGATGGTGATTGCGAATGGATGAAGCAAATTGCTCTTGCTATATGCAATATTATCTTGAGTCTTTTCTTCCAAGTAAGGGGGGTGTGACCATGTTTTCTTGCCCCTATAACAATCCACCCAAAAACAATATGACTTCTAATGTGTATGACAATGAATTAGTATCATATATAAATGCAAATATTGGGTAGATAAGAAAGAACATTACCCATAAGTAGATCATACAAACTTCCCATAGGGTAGTAATCACAAACAACAAACTTGAACCTTTTGGAATAAAGATAAGCCTTCACCGGAACAAGATAATCACATCTTTGTCCAATCGCTGCCAATCGCGCTACACGTTGCCCAAACCCTTTCCTCCTTACACAAACCATTCTAAACCTTTCAACATCCTACATGTACCATCCGAAAACACCACTTTCTCAGTCACACCTAGCGCGCTCTCTCCCACAACCCCTACCGAGGCCCACATCACATCTTTTAATCTCCACTTAAACGCGCCATGTTCCTCCATGGACCCACCATCACACGGCACAACCAACTCGTTCTCCATGCATCCCATGAAGATCTCATCGTATTCACATAAGGAGAGTGATGACTGACAACTTCCTTCGTGATACCTAATGCTTCTTTTGGGCTTGGTGTTTAAAGCTCTTGCTAACATTGTGGTTTATTTGAAAGAAATTAGAATGTGGGATGTCACCCCTTTTGTATAGAGATTACAACATTTTTATTGGTTTGAATTTAATAAACATATTTATGCTCTAGAAATAATCGAAGTTTTAACATATTAACACATATATGTCCAAACTTTGGAATATGCAAATGATCGAATCTAACAATTAAGTTTTTTTAATTACAGTAGATTAAATTTAATATAATTAATAAAATTATATTATTTTATTTTATGTAATTTTTTTATTGAATACGTCACTATAAATTAATTATTTTAGTGAGGAACCTCGTAGCTATGCCAATATGACGTAAAGAATATAAGGCTACACGGTATGGGGGCGTGGAAGATGGGTGGAGATTTTTACGGGCGTGGACAAAAGATGAGGGTGAGATGGATGGTTGTGGTTGGTTCTTAGGTTATAAGTGATTTTTGATTGGTTGGTTGATTAATAAATAAAAAAACATTCACGCCACCACCACCCCGTGATTTTTTGGGGGTTGGAGGAGAATTAACGTAGCTGCCACATGTCGTTCGTCTCCTTCGCCTCATGACCACACCGTGTAGTATACGCGTAAAAACATAGACGTAATCGTCTTCTTGATGCTCCTGACAACTTGAAAATCCAGACCATAAGAAGTATGATACGTTACTCTCTTCTTTGGATTCTTAACCTGACTTCTTCCATTTCTAAAAGTAGGTCGTATTGGGTATCTTGCCAAATATTAAAAGTTCATCCATAATTGTATGTTCAAAATTATATGTGTTTTAAGTTGTATCATTTTCTAGTCCATTTACACTACTAAAAAATGTTATCATACACATTATAAGATAAATGAGAATGTTGAGAATGATACAAAAACATAATAGATTACGAAATATAACGCAATAAGTCATAAATATGATAGAGGACCGATTCGAGATGGTCAATCTCACAAGTAACCCGTTGAGTGCGTTAGGCTCCAAAGAATATAGACAAAGAAGACTAGAGTTCTTTTCCAACAATTTTCTCTTCTTCATATTCAACAAAACCAAAGGCCTAATATAGGCTTACAAAAAGGAACGTGCATATGCTTGACATAAATAAACATGGACCTAATGCAATCTAACCCACTACATAATTAACTACCATAACATTAGTGAATTGAAAATGCAATGGAAACCTAACTACATGCATGGCAACGTGGGTATCATGGTGTTGACCATGTTGGAAACATATCAATTCCCGCGCGCCTCAACACGTTCTTGTCCTCAAGAATGGAACGAGTTGGCCTGGTGGTCGCTAATAGATAGTATAGATTATGTATATCTTTTATATATTTAAATTGTATTATGATCCTTTCCTAATAGATAGGATCCCATGTATTATATATTATTGTAAATCAATGAGAATGATCAAGGATTCAAACTCTATCATGGTATCAAGAGATTATACCTCCTAACCACCTATCCGATCCTTCCCTTCCTTCCTGCTGCCACCGTCGACTGCCCTAAACAGCCGGCACACCTTCTTTTTTTTCCGTCTTCTGTTTCTCATACTCGACCCTCTATATCACTATGACTTCACCCGCCGCTTCTTCCACAATCATACCCACTCTCAATGTTGAATCTAAATTACATCCGGCCGCTACCGTCTCTAGTATCAAGAATTACGTCCCTATCGTTCTTGAAATCGAGTCCTCTCAATACTCCTCTTGGGCGACTCTATTTAAACTCCACTGCAAGGCGTTTATGGTTGATGATCACTTAAAGCCTCGGGTCATCTCCTCTGACCCCAACGAAGCCGACTCCTCCACCTCTAATGATACATGGAGCGCCTCGATGCTATTGTACTGCAGTGGATCTACACCACCATCTCCAACGATCTTCTGCACACCATCATAAACAACATCTCCAATGCCCATGAGGCCTGGGTCGCCATTGAAGACATATTTCATGACAATAAAAGCGCTCGGGCAATTCATCTCATGGGTAAGTTTTCCAACACTAGTTTGGATGGTTTTCTAACATGTCTGCTTACTGTCAGGCCTTGAAAGTTTTGGCCGACCAACTTGCGAATGTTGACGCACCGGTGGATAATGACCGGTTGGTACTACAGCTGCTGGCTGGGCTTAATGACCAATACGAAAGTATTTCAACCATACTCAAAAACACCCACCCACTCCCTACCTTTTACAATGCACGCTCAAAATTAATCCAAGCCGAATCTGACAAAGCAGAGCATGTTCTAGCCTCCTCAAAAACAGCCGCAAACGCCCTTACTGCCACCACCAATAACCGCACTCACCCTTCTGACAACAATCGGCCCTCTGACACCTCCTACGGCGAGGACGCGGTCGCACATCACGCCGTGGACGAGGTCGGGGAGGCTTCAGACGTGGTCAGCCACCTCCTTTTTGGCTGTCCCCTTATTCCCCATTCACCCCATATTTTCCTTCGGCCCAACAGTTTACATCCCATTACCCACCCCACACTTCCTCACCGACCCAATACTATAACCCACCTCCCTTCACCTGGCCCAACCCCCCTTGCCCATACCCTACAACCACTCGGCCCAGCAGCTCCCACCAACCGGCCCACTCTCAGCAGGGCCTGTTAGGCCCGCGTCCACAGCAGAACCACTATGCAGCCTATAGCCCGACTGACATTCAGCAAGCACTTTATACCATGTCTCTTCAGCAGCCAGACCCGACTCAGTACATGGATACGGGCGCCTCTTCAACCATGTCTCATGACCAAGGTGATTTCCACTCTTTTTCTAATACGTGCATTCCTCAACATATTATAGTCGGTAACGGTCATACTATTCCGGTTTTAGGACAAGGCACAAAATACCTTCCCAAACCTTTCCCACCCTTTGTCCTTAAAAACGTACTTTACTCACCTAAATTAGTTAAAAACCTTATTTCTGTTCGTCGCTTTACTAGAGATAACTCCGTGTCTGTTGAATTTGACCCGTTTGGTTTTCTTGTGAAGGACGTCAAGACGTGGAGCCCGCTCCTATTGTGCAACAGCAGCGGTGATCTTTACCCTCTGGTGCTTGGGTCCTCCTCATCTCATCCCACAGCCTTTGCTGCCATCTCTGCGGATCTCTGGCACCAACGTCTTGGCCACCCAGGACGCTCGTCTTTAAATTCAATTAAAAACAATAGTTCTGTTTCTTTTAGTCATTTTAATAAACATGTTTGTGACTTGTGTGTTTTTGGCAAAAGTATTCAGTTACCTTTCTTTTCTTCTAGTACTTGTGTGTTTCAACCGTTTGACATAATTCATAGTGATGTGTGGACCTCACCTATTATTAGCTCATCTGGCCATAAATATTATGTCTTGTTCTTAGATGATTATTCAAATTTTTTGTGGACATACCCACTTACCCAAAAATCAAACGTTTTTAATGCATTTGTTCAATTCGCTTCCATCATTAAAACACAATTTGAACGCACCATTAAAACGTTTCAATGTGATAATGGTGGCGAGTACGTTAATAATTCTTTCCAAATTTTTTCACAACAAATGGCATTCTTTACCGATTATCGTGCCCATATACTTCCTCACAAAATGGTAAAGCTGAAAGAAAAATCCGCACCATTAATAATGTCATCCGCACCCTCATGGCCCACGCATCCTTACCCACCCATTTTTGGCACTTTGCTCTTGAAACCGCAACCATATTTACTCAATATCCTTCCTAATAAAGTGACCAAAAACAAAACACCCACCGAAATTCTTTACCACTCCACACCTAGTTATGACCATCTTCGCGTCTTCGGTTGTCTTTGTTACCCCCTCACTCCCTCCACCACCATTCATAAATTAGAAAACGTGCTCAACCTTGCGTCTTTCTCGGTTATCCTCCTTCCCACAGGGGGTACCGTTGTCTCGACTTGCAAACCAAACAGGTCTATATTTGCAGACACGTAGCCTTCGACGAAACAACCTTCCCCTTCAAACAATCAGTTGCCCCTACACCTACCAATACCTTCTTAGAAAACCACTTCCCACACCACTTAATACCTCACCTAAGCGGCCCACACCCTACCACCAATCCCCCAACCAACACGGCCCAACCATCACCTAGCCCACCTGCCAACGACCAGGCCCAATCCCCACTGCCACCCGCTACCAGACCCAACCATACCACCTACGGCCAACATCTACCACCCAACCCACACCCACGTCGCCCTCTCCACAGCCCAATACTCACACTTCCCCAATTCCGCCACCACCTCCACCACCGAACCGCTCCATGCACACCCGCTCTATGAGCGGTATCTTTAAGCCAAAACAACCTTTTAACCTTAACACCACCACTAAACCCACCATTGTGCCTGTTCCCAAAAACCCAGTTGATGCCTTGACTATACCGGAATGGTACTCCGCCATGACTACTGAGTACGATGCACTTGTTAGAAACGGAACTTGGGAATTAGTACCTAGGCATCCGGATATGAACGTTATTCGTAGTATGTGGCTGTTTAAACATAAATACAGGTCGGATGGGTCTTTGGAACGTTACAAGGCTAGATTGGTTTGTGATGGCCGTTTACAGCAGGCCGGGGTTGATTGTGGGGAAACTTTTAGTCCGGTTGTTAAGCCGGCTACCATTCGTACTGTCCTCTCCATTGCTCACTCTAAGCATTGGTCCATTCATCAGCTGGATGTTACCAATGCCTTTCTACACGGGAACTTGAATGGGACAGTATACATGTACCAGCCCATGGGGTTTCGTAACAAACAGTTTCCTGACCATGTCTGCTTGCTCAAGAAATCTCTTTATGGTCTTAAACAGGCACCTCGAGCATGGTACCAACGGTTCACTGACTTGTTCTATCTATGGGGTTCAGCCACAACAAGAGCGATGCCTCTTTATTTACTTTTCATCAGGGTCTTCACACAGCTTATCTCCTTCTCTATGTAGATGACATTCTTCTGGTCACCTCCTCTGATAAGCTTCGACACTCCCTCATGGCAAAGTTGTCTAATGAATTTGCTATGAAAGACCTTGGTCCTCTCAGCTATTTTCTGGGTATCTCTGTGTCTCGCACGAAAGACACAATGTTTCTTTCACAGAAGTCCTATGCGACTGACATTATTGCACGAGCCGGTATGCAGTCGTGCAATCCTGTGTCCACTACCGGTCGACACCAACGGCAAACTTAGTGACCACACTAGTGAACTGTTTCATGACCCCACTTTATATCGGAGTCTCGCTAGGGCACTTCAGTATCTCACCTTCACGAGGCCCGATATTTCATATGTTGTTCAGCAGATTTGCATGCACATGCACTCTCCCCGTCTTGATCACTGGAACGCCCTTAAGCGCATCATTCGGTACTTAAAGGGAACTTCCGATTTTGGGTTAACTCTTCACAGCTGCACTTCCCAATCGTTGATTTCCTATACAGATGCTGACTGGGCTGGCTGCCCCGATACCAGGCGTTCCACTAGCGGCTATTGCATTTACTTCGGTGATAACCTCATTTCTTGGTTGTCTAAACGACAGAGCACCGTGTCCAGATCCAGCGCCGAAGCCGAATACCGAGGGGTCGCTAACGTAGTCGCCGAAATTTGTTGGATCCGGAATTTACTTCTCGAGCTACAACATCCTCTTTCTCGAGCGACTATTGTTTATTGTGACAACGTGAGCGCCATTTATTTGGCGGGCAATCCTGTGCAACATCAGCGTACTAAGCATATCGAGTTAGACATTCATTTTGTTCGTGAACAGGTTCAACGGGGACACGTCAGGGTGCTTCATGTCCCCTCTCGTTATCAGATTGCAGACATATTCACGAAAGGTCTACCTCGCATTTTATTTGAAGATTTCAGAGACACTCTCAGCATCCGGTCTCCTCCCGCTTCGACTGCGGGGGTGTAATAGATAGTATAGATTATGTATATCTTTTATATATTTAAATTGTATTATGATCCTTTCCTAATAGATAGGATCCCATGTATTATATATTATTGTAAATCAATGAGAATGATCAAGGATTCAAACTCTATCAGTCGCCATTCGAGTCAAACAAAAGCCTTAGGGAAATCTCCACGTAACGCCACTCTCGACGTCCGATTTCACCTTCGCTCAGTGGCTCTAGTAATGTTCCTACTGACCCAAGAGTTGGATAATAAACTCCATCAAGACTGAAATGTGGATATGGAGAAATACTTTGTGCACCACCTCTGTTGGAACAAAGTGGATAAAAGTTTTCATTCTGTTGAGCCATTGTTGTTATAACAATGTTTGAAATGCCATTTTTAAAGTCAAAGGTTGGTTTCAAGACAACGGTAAAGGTAGCAGTATTGACTTGGGAAAGGAGTGGTAGGGTGAGGGCGATTGATGGTGGAGATGGTTTGGGTGACAGTGTCGGAGCCGGTGGTTGTGCCAACGGTGATGGGACTGTATCGGTATGAAAGTTTTTGTTTGTAGCCGTATTGATGATGGTAGTGGCAGTGGTGGATGTGAGGTTTTGGAGTCGTTAGGAGCGGACTTAACGGATCGTGATGGTGGTTGCCATGGCGGCCTCCATTCTCGTCTTTTGACTGCCTTAGGAGTCTCGCTGTTCAAGGGCAAGAATTGGTTGTTATGGGTGCCATGTTCGGTGGTTATACGTGTGGTTTTAGGGGCTGGCTTATTGTGTTGATGGTTGTCAGGTGAGGTTGATTTTGGTGCTGATTTGGGGGCTGGTTTGGGTGAGGTTTGTGGTGCGGACAAGGTGGTCGAAGAGGGTCGTTTGGGTTTGGTTTTGTAGGTTGTTTGTTGGTGCCGAATGGTGCGTTTTTTTGGATGCGGATGAGGATATTTGATGTAAGAATGGCTTTGGGGCAAATGGTTTGGGCAGTGGTCTACGAAATGGTAGTCGAGGCAGCAGTGGAGGCGGTGGAGGTAGACCTAGACGAGCGTTAAACTCGACGAGGCGTTGTTGGTTTTTCTCGATAGTATCCTACAATTCATCGAGCAACAACACGATTTTTGAGGTCATGATGGAGGTGAATTCGGGAATGAAAGCACCAATGATAGAGACCGATTCGAGATGGTCAATCTCCCAAGTGACCCGTTGAGTGGATTAGGCTCCAAAGAATATCGACAAAGAAGACTAGAGTTCTTTTCCAACAATTTTCTCTTCTTCATATTCAACAAAACCAAAGGCCTTATATAGGCTTACAGAAAGGAACGTGCATATGCTTGACATAAATAAACGTGGACCTAATGCAATCTAACCCACTACATAATTAACTACCATAACCTTACTGAATTGAAAATGCAATGGAAACCTAACTACATGCATGGCAACGTGGGTATCATGGTGTTGACCATGTTGGAACATATCAAAATATAACACAATGCCAATAAATATAACACTATGCTGAGGAAAAAAAGACACAATAAATCGCAAGAATGACACAATGAAGAAAACCGAGTGCTCGAACACGCAGGGTTTTGACACGTTTCTTCCGACTTAAGGCATCTGCCATGACGTTTTCCTTACCCGGATGGTACTTGATCTCACAATCGTAATCGTTCAGCAGTTCCACCCATCTGCGCTGTCTCATGTTCAGATCCTTATGATTGAAGATGTGTTGTAGGCTCTTGTGATCCGTGAAGATAGTGCACTTGGTACCATACAAATAATGCCTCCAGATCTTGAGGGCAAAGATCACCGCACCAAGCACCAAATCGTGTGTCATGTTCGAAGAAGAAATATGAAAGTATAACGTTTAAATTGACATTGACATAAATGAAAGTAACTGAAATAATCAAGTGTGTGCGTGTGTTTTATTAGGGAATGAAGAAAAATAATTATACTATTATCTAGATCATGTGATAATGATATAATCGGCTAAGAAATTTATGGGCTCCAACTCAAAAGCATATTTGGCTGGTAATTAGCTAAGTAATTGGCCTTCGATTCCGATTGACTAGCAGCTCATGAGAAATTAAAAGAGGGCATATCATAAGAAAGGGAGTTGTTGGACTGTTACAAAACATGGATGATACCAAAAACACTTTATTCAATATCCCAACCCAAAGATTGTTTATCACACCCAATCAAAACAAAGAATAACAAACTAAATAAACTCTCAAACCCTAACCAAACACCTGAGATTATTAACACAATAATCTCATTATTCTATCTACGATCTAACTCTCTTAGGAATGATTCAAGACGAATCACTAACATACAAACCCTAACTATTGAGAGAAAATATCAGATGAACACTACAGAGCTTTTGAGAGTGAATGAAAACAAAAGAGATCGAAACTGGTAAAGTGAGACCAAAAGAAGCTATATATAGCTGGCACTTTGTGTTTGTTGAAATGATCTGACGGCTGAGATTAGAAAGATCCAACGGCTGTGACGAACTGTGTTTCTTCTACACGGATTGCCAGCTCACCACTCTTGAAATATAATCTCTGGGCCACAGGCCAACAGAACTCGTTCATGGACTCAGTCTTCTACACTTGGGCTTCAATCAGCAACTTATCAATCAGCAACCTAGCCCAGCAACTTTGTGTATTAAGCCCATCCATTTAATCAACAGCCCAAACCTGTAAATGCCTCATGCAAAATATTAAAGCCAACAATATTATCTAAATAATACTAAGTAAAATAAAGTAAAGTATCAAATTGACTTAACCATTTTAACACCCCCCCCCCCTCCACCATTTGATACTTTGCATACCTTGTCAAACGGCAAATGGGTCAAACAAATTCAGTTTTTGACATAATTCTTCATGCTTACCAGCAAACAACCCCTTTGTCATAACATCAGCTATTTGCTGATCTGAACTAATCTTTGCAGTTTTAATTAGATCTCTTAAGAAAAAAAGGTCTAATTCAAAATGCTTTGTTCTTTCAAAAAACACAGGGTTTAAAGCTATAGATAAAGCAGAAGAACTATCACAGTATAGTTTGACTGGCAAACTAACTTTTTGTCTTAACTCTTCTAATATGTGAATTAACCACATCAACTCACAAGTAACAGCATACATTGATCTAAATTCAGCTTCAGCGAAAGATCTTGACATTGTGGCCTGTTTTTACTTTTCCATGATATTAAAGTTTTTACCAAAAACACACAGAAGCAGTGACAGACTTCCTTGTTTCTAAACATTTACCCTAATCAGAATCTGCGAATGCTTTAATCTCCAAATTTTTCTCCTTTTTCAAATAATAAACCTTTACCAGGTGCCTTTTTAAGATATCTTAATAACCTAAGAGCTATCTTTAAATGACCCTCAGTAGGTTTGTGCATGTATTGACTTAGGAAATGTACTGCATAGGAAATATCAGGTCTTGTGTGAGCTAAATATATTAACTTTCCTACCAGTTTTTGGTAACCAGTGATATTAGTTAACACTTCACTATTATCTTTACAAAAATTTGTAACCATATTATGTGGTTCAATAGGATTGTTAACCGGTTTGCATGATGTCATACCATACTCAGTTAATAATTCTAAACAATATTTTCGTTGTGAAAGACAAACACCTTTGTTTTTGTTAACTACTTCTATTCCTAGAAAATATTTTAGCTCTCCTAAATCCTTTATCAAAAAACTTGATTTTAGACTTTCTTTGACCCTAATTATCTCATTAGTATCATTTCCTGTAATCACAATGTCATCCACATACACTAACATGAACACGATCTTATTATCCATGAAATAGAAAAATAAGGAATAATCACATTTACTTTGGACAAAGCCTAACTTTTGTAAAACATCTACAAGTTTGGCATTCCACATCATTGGGGCTTGTTTCAAGCCATATAAGGATTTTTTCAATTTACATACACGTTTTTCATTTTGAGAAAAATCGCCATCTGACAAAGACATATAAACATCTTCATAAAGATCACCATAAAGGAATGCATTGTTAACATCAAGTTGGTATAATGTCCAGTCATACTCAACTGCTATAGAAATAATACTTCTAATAGTTACAAGTTTGACTACTCGGAAAATGTTTCATCAAATTGATACCTTGTTTTTGGCTATAACCCTTAGCTACTAACCTAGCCTTGTATCGTTCTATTTCCCCTGTGGATTTATACTTTATTTTATAAATCCACTTGCACCCAACTACACTTCTACCTTCGGGTAATTCAACTAATTCCCAGGTATCATTCCTATTTAGTGCTTCTATTTCCTCATTCATAGCAGAAATCCAATTGTTATCATTTATGGCCTCACTAAAATTTTGAGGTTCGTAACCTTTATTTAATGAGGTTACAAAACATTTTCCTTCAAAACAAAGATTTGAATAGTTTACTGACTTTTCTATGCCATATTTTATTTTTCCATCTAACACATAGTCACTTAAGTTCTTAGGTAAGAGCATTCACAATAAAGACCCTATTTTTTTGGGTGACAAAACCCTATAATTTTTTTGGAGGTTGGAAGTGGTTGTGAGTAAAGAAAATGGGGAATCTACAGTGTGTCGGTATATATTGGGTTCTTTGGGAATCTTTTATGGAAAACAGGAAAACTGTATTTATTTTTAATATTTTTTTAAATTGGTTGTGAGTGGAGGAGAGAGAAACTGTAATGTTTTTTAATGTAATATGTGGTTGTGAATGGATCGGGGATGAGGATTCTATTGTGAATGCTCTAACAAGGTACTTCTGGAAGACCTCCTAGGTGTGATATGAGTATGTGACAACTGTTGTGAATTTCCTCAGAATTGGTTCTATTTAAATCATGCTCAGGTGTGACACACTCAGCCCTGCCTAGTCTTCTGTCCTCATTACTTGGCTGCTCATGATCAACTTGATCCTTTAGAGCCAAGCCATCAGTACTGGAACCAGAAGACTCAGGCTGCTGAGACCTGTGTGTCTCTGGCTCCTTTGGTTCAACCTTTTCATCATCATTGGAAAAGGATGTTATGCTTTCATAATTGTCAAAAAAATTTAAATTTGTTATTTCAAATTGATTTGAGTTATCAAAGTTTTGTGAAATAGTTTTTTCTTTAAATGGGAAGACTGTTTCAAAAAATTTAACATCTCTAGAAAAGTAGGTTTCTTTGGTGTCTAAACTAAACACCTTATATCCTTTTTTCCCAGTTGAATTCCCAAAAAAACACACTTGTCTGACCTACTACTTAGTTTGTCAGACTCATATAAAATGCTACAAAAGCATAAACATCCAAAAAGTTTTAAATGGTCCAAAAAAGTTGAAAGCCATACACTACCTCATAAGGAGTCTTGCCACCTAGTACTGATCAAGGTATCCTATTAATCAAATATCCAGTAGTTAAAACACAATCTGACCAAAATCTAATGGGCACATTACTTTGAAATAGTAAAGACCTAGCCACATTCAATAAATGTCTGTGTTTTTCTCTCAACTATACCATTTTGTTAAGGGGTATATGTACAAGTGGTTTGATGAATAATACCCTTAGATTTACAAAAAAATTGAAACTGATTATTAGTGAATTCAGTTCCATTATCACTTCTAAAGCATTTCACTTTCTTTTTAAATTGTGTTTCAATTATGTTTACAAAATCAGTGATATTTTCAAACACATCAGACTTGTATTTCATCAAACACACCCACACAGCCCTTGATAAATCATCAACTATGGTAAGAAAATATTTAAACCCCTCTCTACTACTGACCTTATAAGGACCCCCACACATCTAAATGTACAAGTTCTCCTATACTTGAACTCTTATGATCACTTAGAGGAAAAGGTTCTCTGTGTTGTTTGGCCTTGGACAAACTTCACAATGAGAATCATTTTTATTTGAAAAGACAGATTTAACTTGTTTTATACATTTGAATGGCCTGATCAGAGGGGTGTCCTAGCCTACCATGCCACAAATCAGTATTGACACTAGAACTAAAACACACCTTATCAGTTAGACAAGTAAGACCACAGTAATACAATCCATCCACTTGATTACCAGTCAACAAGACTTTCTTTGATATTAAGTCCTGTATATAACACTTGTGTTCATCAAAACCCACATATAATTTGTTATCCTTTGCAAGTTTATGTACTGAAATAAGATTGACACAGTACTCAGGAACTACAAAAACATCATGTAAAACCACTTTATCAGCCAATTTTAGGTTTCCAATTTTAGTTACTAATGCATCAGTTCCATTTGGATGCTTACCTCTTATATTTAATTCAGATACATTAATACAATTTGTTAAACCCGAATCATTTTTTACCATATGTTGGTTAGCTCATGAGTCTATTATCCAACCCTTATTTCTTACACTATTATCACTTGCAAAACAGAAAATAGGTTTAAAGAAACTATTTGCACTAAAGGGAATAGACAAACCACTGAAACATGGCAGCTTTGACTATTCTCAACAGACTTATCACCTATCAGATTCAACAATTTGTTAATCTGTTCAGTGGTAAAACCTTTAATAGTTATCTCTGAATTATCAGCAGTTGAACTATTGTTTGCAACAACCTTCTTGCCTTGGTTACCTCTTGGTTTCATCCAAGAAGGGTAACCAATTATTTCAAAACATTTGTCAACTGAATGCCCAATCTTATTACACTGAGTGCATTTTAAGTTTTGATTTGCAACTTCCTTTTAAATTCTAAATTTTGATTAGATTTTGAAAGCAAAGCCATATGCTGATTCTTTTTTCCACCTATGCTAGAGTGTCTATGGATTCTTCCCTAGAAACCACAGCAAAGGCCTCTTTAACAGTTGGCAAGGTTTCTTTAATCAAAAGACTTGTTCTAACAGATTGATAAACACAATCCAATCCCATTAGGAATTGCATAAGTTTAATCATATTACTAAAGTCATTAAATTCTTTGGCAGCATTACAGTTACAAGTAGGTAGTTGCAAAATTTGATCCAACTGCCTCCACATTATGTTAAGTCTATGATAATATTCAGAAACAGATGACCCATTTTGACTAAAGGAGTTAATTTTCTGATATAAGTCAAACACAACTGACCCATCTATTTTATCATAAGTTTCCTTTAATTCTATCCAAACATCACTAGCCAGTTTAGAGAAAACATGACCCATGTACAGCTCCTCACTTATGGAATTTAAGATCCAAGTTAAGACTATGAGTTACATCTTTCCCACTGATTGGCTAACACAACATCCTCTTCAGATTTTATACATGTTTTATCTATGAAACCCCATTTATTCTTGACTTTTAAAGCAAGTTGTAAGGCATTTGCCCAAATAGTGTAATTCTCAGTACCCTTCAGTTTAACTGTTATAATACTCAGATTTGCAGAGTCACTAGATGCAAATAGAGAGGGTCACTTGCATCTAGTTTACTAATTAAAGTAATATTACCCTGCCCATCACTTCCATTATTACCCGGATTAACAACAGGACCCCCACCAACAGCAGCAGGGCTATCTCCCATAGTTAATAGTCAAATAGTCAATCAATCAAGAACACACACTTTAATCAGCAAAAACCCTAAGTAAGCGAAGCCGTGTCAGTGATCCAGATTCCTGGTTCTTCACTCAATGGTGCCAGGACAGGTCTTAACACGGAAGCTTGTATCTAGACCTTACAACCTTACAACCTTACAATTAATCAATAAACTCAAGAAATAAACACAGAGCAATCACAAAACAACCAATCACACAGAATATAACACAAATAGCAAGTACTGAGCCAATACCGGTCCACCTAACCCGGGCAGTGCTCCTAACAACAATAATGAACAAAAAAGAAAACCCTAAAGAAAGAAACGATCTCACCGGGGATGGGACCCAAGTTAGGGTTCTCCAACTCACAGGCTGTACCTTCACTTAGGGTATAGAGCTGTGAGGCAATTAAAGCTAAAAGAAAAAAACTCCAACTCCAAGTTCTTGAGACAGCTTCAAGATCCTTCCCAGATCTGACTCATTACTCCAAGATCTGATCAATACAACTCAGATCCAACACAGTTTCCAAACAAAAAGATCCAATAAACCTAGCGGAAGACAAGAACTTAGATCTTTAAGAAGGAAACCCTAGATCTTTGGTTATACAAGATCAAAAACCTATCAGAGACTCAAGAACACAGCCTAGTGCTCTGATACCATGTTACAAAACATGGATGATACCAAAAACACTTTATTCAATATCCCAACCCAAAGATTGTTTATTACACCCAATCAAAACAAAGAATAACAAACTAAACAAACTCTCAAACCCTAACCAAACACCTGAGATTATTAACACAATAATCTCAGTATTCTATCTACGATCTAACTCTCTTAGGAATGATTCAAGACGAATCACTAACATACAAACCCTAACTATTGAGAGAAAATATCAGATGAACACTACAGAGATTTTGAGAGTGAATGAAAACAAAAGAGATCGAAACTGGTAAAGTGAGACAAAAGAAGCTATATATAGCTGGCAATTTGTGTTTGTTGAAATGATCTGACGGCTGAGATTAGAAAGATCCAACGGTTGTGACGAACTGTGTTTCTTCTACACGGATTGCCAGCTCACCACTCTTGAAATATAATCTCTGGGCCACAGGCCAACAGAACTCGTTCATGGACTCGGTCTTCTACACTTGGGCTTCAATCAGCAACCTAGCCCAGCAACTTTGTGTATTAAGCCCATCCATTTAATCAACAGCCCAAACCTGTAAATGTCTCATGCAAAATATTAAAGCCAACAATATTATCTAAATAATACTAAGTAAAATAAGTAAAGTATCAAATTGACTTAACCATTTTAACACATATCATAAGAAAGGGAGTTGTTGGACTGTTGCACACTAAGCAAAGTTTTTAAAATTGGACCAGTCACTAGTTTATTAATTAGATCCGTTGGATCGATTGGGTCGTTATAAGAACTTGATAACAAATTTGTTTTCACACGAAAAAATTCTAGCCCGGGCAAAATGTGTGCTAGTGGAGTAATTCTCAACCGATTGTAGTTATATAAGAGGTATGACAATTTTTATAAACAGAAATCTCTCTTGTCTGCAACTAAGTTGGGATTTTCCTCGGGTGTTGTAATGATTCATGTTAATATTCTTTGTATCGCTACACAAACTGTACTCCTTCTAATAGGCTTAACCAATGTTGTAAAAATTGCGATTAATCACCAATTAATCTGTGATTAATTGCTGCACAAAGTGTACTCCTAATAAAAAATTGTAGTGTGATTTAATTTGGATTATTCGGATATCCGGTCGGATTATTCGAATTTATCCGAATTTGATCCGAATTGAATTCGGATGGGTATACATCCAATTCAGATCAGATTGGATTTCGGATAGGTTCCTAAATTTCAAAATGTGAATAATCCGATCTGAATAATCCAAATAACCCATTATCCGTTCCGATTAACACCCCTGCTGCGATGTATTTCTTTTATCTCTATTTCAATAATTAAAAAAAAAACACAAGTGTATAAAAAATACCAACCGTTAAAAAACTATAAATTTGATACAACTCTTTTTTTATTTAAGTTTATATAAAAATTTAGATAAAATAAACATTTGCGCAACACTATATTCCTTTTCTTTATAAATCATACCTATATTAAAAATTATAAAAAGAAAACCAAAATATATAATAGTTAATGTCACATTAAATAATGTAAATAGCAAAAACATAAGTGCAAATGGATTTTACCCAAATCAAAATTAATACAAATTGTGTTCTTGATGTATACCAAAACTACGGATTTAATTTTGATAATTACATTGAATGTTTTTTGTTATAAAAGTTGTTACATGTTATATTATTCGGGTATAGTCCTTATCACTTTTATTCAGATTTTGCTCATTAACTGTCAAAGTGTCAAGTACCAAAGAGGGATACTGATGGGTGGCATTCGTGGGTCTAGCCCGACGAGATATTGAAAATTTTACATAAACCCTATGAGACATATAAACCAAACACGACACAAAATATTCAATGGTAGACCAAAATACGACCAGCCCGAATGGTTTTTGTGTTGGGCCGTTAAGTTTGAACAACAAACAAATAATGGTGGTTTGTTTTGGGGTGGCTTCTGAGGTAAGAAGACGACGACAACAAAAAAGGACGTTTTTGTGGTGTGGTGTTTTTGTGGTTCAGTCGTTATCAACAAACATATATAAGAAGGTGTTTGGGTTGAGTTTCAAAACTTCTTATTAACTTATTGACTTCTTCTACAAGCTAATAAGTCAATAAGTTGTCTGTGTAATTTAAAATCACTTTTGTTTTTGACTTTTCAATAAGGGTAGAAAAGATGTTTTCAAGAAGTTAGAAATCCTAACTTTTGGCTTTTGGAAAAAAATTAAAAATCTACCACTCATACAACCAATATTCACAATAAGTTAACCGAAACATATAAAAAAATAATTTATTGACTTTTTGACGTTTCTCATCACAAAAGCTAATCCAAACACTTTTTTTAAAACTCATTTTCAAAAAGTCATAAGCCAATAAGCACTTCTAACCAAAAGCACTTTTAGGGTTAAATAAGCAATCCCAAACACCCTCTAAATTTTGCCTTTGCCGACTAGAAGATCTAACTGACTAAAAGAGAAGAATTTGTATGTTCCATCTGGTGCTGGCTTTTGTGAAGACAAAAGAGTTTTAGCAATCGAGCTCTAATTGTTTTTGGTGATACCTATTACTCATCTTTGTTCGGTTTTGATCCCATATACTTGTAGTTGTTTGTGCCAACTATATGATGATTTGTGCACGCCTCTAGTTTTATCTAGAGATGACGTTTGTATTGCTCTATTTTGGTGATAGTGGATTTGAAGCGACTCTAGTACTCGTTGTTTTTATCCCCTTTTTTGGAGGGTCTCCACGCTAATTTTTTTTGTCTCTTTATTGTATTTGCACATCCTATTTATTAGCATCCTCACAGGTTCATTCGGGTCGAAAAGTTTTTGGTTAAACAAAGATTAATTCCGCAATAGTTAACAACTAATGATCTATCTATCTTTGAAGAAAATGAGTTGAACTATTGTGATTAACAATTAAATTGAAGATTATTATTTTTTAAATGTAACCCAATAACCGTAAGTCATCATTTGGTAGAGTGGTATGGGGAAATGAAGATAAGAGCTTGACTGCTTGAGGCCATTTGGTCTCAAGTTCGAATCTGATCCAGAAGAGTTTTACCGCAGTGGGCATTTGGGCAACGCGTTTTTCCTTGAATTGGTGGTTTGGTGGACTTGAGCTGCCCAGTGAATAGTCATTTGTCTAGTACTAACTCACTGCAAGTTCAGGTGATATTAGTAGGCGGTTAAAAAAAAAAAAGTTTAGTTAACAATATACAAAAGTTGTATTTTTTTTTTTTCACTTCTTTATTGTTTTCTTCATCCAATGATTCTTAACGGCACTCAAAATCTATTTACCACGAAATCATCCTATCACGTGGACCGTGATCCGATGTGCCCGCTGCCCGTAATCACCAAACATCCCTTCTATAAACCTGCCCCAACACACCTATTTCCAATTTCATACCACACAAACACAACACAATGGACACAAACTTCGCTGCCATCACTATTTTCACATTCTTATTCGCCGTTTGCACCGCTCGTATCTCCTTAGATTCACAACCACATTGCAAGGTACAAGATTCCAATCTCGGTTTCGGTTTTGTACCACGTGACACGAAGATTCCAGGGTCCAATGGACCCGAAAATGTGCTGGAATCTGGCAAGGATCAGGCCATTAGAGTTAATTTAACCCACCGTCCGATTTTGCCAGATTCCATGCCATCAACCGTCGTTTCTTTGACGAATCTCGAGTGCCCATCCGCCCGTTCCATACCCGTACCCACCGCCATTTCCCTCGTCCTATCGGGACACCTCGGTCCAAGATGTCGCACGAAAAGGAAGTCATAAAATTCCACCGATCAAGCCGATTGAAGTTCGAACACGATCATTATCACCACCACCACCACCACCACCATCGCGACCAGGATCACAACCATCACCATATCCATCGAGATAACAATGAAGTTTCTATGCCGAAACTTAAGTTTGTTAGGGAGAAAGTGGTGCACGAACACAAGGTGGAAACTAGAGAACAAGAACCTCGTTTCATGAAGAGCATTCGCAAATTTTTGAAGCATACTTTTGATTAATTAATGGTTGTGTTCAAGTTTTTTTTATTGCATCCGTATGAGATGTACGTAGTGGATTTAGTTGTTTATGTACTATAATATTAATACCATGATAATATCACTACAAATCCATATGTACTTAATTTCTTGTTCCCAAAATCAATATTCACATGTTGCACACTTTTAGATATCAATCTAAATAGGGGTGTTGCATTGGTTAGCATATGATTTCCTCATTGAGATTTTTTTATGTCCGAATCTAGTTTTGTTGCTTTTGTTTTGAGGCTCTTGATCAGTGGCGGATCTAAGGGATTTAGTGGAAAAAAAATGAAAAATTAATGAAAATCAGTGACTATCTACGAAAGGAATCTCTGGAAAATGGTTCTGTAGATTTTTTATGTTCGAATCTAGCTTTTATTGTTTTCGTTTTAAATAGGTGACTTGTCTAGTGCAAAAGATGTTTTACTTGCTTTTTTGGTTAGTGGGATACCGTTGAGTGAGTTATTTGCCTTGGTTATAGATTGATAGGTTATCATGGTTATTGAAATAAAAATACTCCCTCCGTCCCACTTCAAATGTCCACATTTCCTTTTTTGTTTGTCCAAATTAAATGTCCATTTCCAAAAATGGAAATGTAATTTCCAGTTTTGCCCATAAAAGACAAAACACTATCACCACTTTTGAGGATATTATTGTCATTTTACCACATACAAACAAAAAATTTCTTAAAATGTGTGTTTTTGAAAGTGGGACATTTAAAGTGGGACGGAGGGAGTATCATGGTTTAATATTGGATGGTTCATGTCTTATATGTCCTTGAATCATGATGATTGTTGGTGGTTTTCCTTAATCAACGTTAAGTTTGTCTTTGTTCTTGTTTACCAACTTGACTTTAATATTGGACAAGCATGCTTAATGTAATAATTCAACCTATTTAAAAAAACCTAGATATAAGGAATAGCACAAACAAAATAAAGTTAAATAAGATTTCGGTCGGTTGGTCCCATAAATTCATAATCCACCTCATATCTCTCCCTCTTTCTCGCTTTCAAAATTTTTCCCTCTTTTTCAATTCTATCTTTTCAGAGGCAGAACTCTAACTAGACATTTATAGTAGGTGATCATGGTAATTATGGGCACCTCTCGGTAGAGGCTTTGAGGCTTCGAACCCGTGAAAAAACCGTCACCACCCTTGTGGCCGG
>JAUTDX010004648.1:0-43428 GCA_030844895.1 Ambrosia x helenae
AGCGATATTGTGGAAAAACGCCTCAACGTCCTGGACCCATTTCATTCATATTAGCCTTAAAGTAAACTACATATTATGGTGCACATCGATCCTTTTGTTTGCCGTTGTGGCCTCAACATACCTTCTAAAAGTTATTTTCTACTTTGAAGCTGTTCGAAGAGAAACTACCACCCGATTCGGGTCAACTTCTTTTTTTGCGCCTTGGATTGCGTTACTCTTTTTGGCCATTGGGGTTCCGGAAGATGTCCATGCTAATTTGCCACACTGGTTATGGTATGTGTTAATGACACCGATACTTTGTCTTGAGCTAAAGATTTACGGGCAGTGGATGTCCGGAGGGCAGAGGAGTTGTCAAAGGTAGCCCAACCCATCTAACCCATTTATCAGTGGTTGGGAATTTTGTTGGGGCGTTATTAGGGGCGTCGATGGGGTTAAAAGAAGGCCCGATATTCTTTTTTGCCGTTGCCGTTGACATTGATTGTAATTGCATTATACATGTTTGTGACTTTGTATCAAGGCTTCCAACAAACGAAACTCTCCCGAAAGAGCTTCATCCGGTTTTCTTTTTGTTTGTCGCGGCTCCTAGCGTTGCTTCAATGGCGTGGGCAAAAATTAATGGGTCGTTCGATTATGGAGCACGACTCGCGTATTTCATTGCCCTGTTTCTTTATTTCTCATTGGTTTGTCTGGTTCAATCCAATTTATAATGAAGATAATATTGTGGCTTTTGAGGTTCGAATTTAAGATTAAATTTTGTTACATTTGCAGGCGGTTCGAGTGAATTTCTTTAGAGGATTCAAGTTCTCGTTAGCGTGGTGGGCTTATACATTCCCGATGACAGGAGCTGCAATTGCGACGATCAGATACTCGAGTGAGGTCCCAAATATTGTAACTAAAGTGTTGTCACTAGCCCTTGCAACTACTGCTACCGTAACAGTGACAGGGTTACTGATAACGACTATTATTCATGCTTTTGTGTTACGAGACCTTTTCCCGAATGATATAGGGATTGCTATTAGCGGACAGAAACCAAAAGCACAAAGGAAATGGTATCGTCGGAACACATGCGGATCGGCCAAAGATATTATGCATCGAGTTAGCTCGGGTGAGAAAATAGTTGAAGTACCGGTTATATCTCCAGGATTAGGTGTAAAACCATTCTCAATGCAAGTACTGTAACTAATAATGAAAGTTTATTGAGGAGGGGCTTAATTAGTTAGGAAAGTTCCAATGAAGTTGGATGTGTATATATAAGAATGCAACAATGTCCTTGTCTTGCTGAATTCTATCTGGATGAGATAGGTACTCGTATGGTATCGTACTCAACCAATAACTTATCGCATATTATCAATACTAAATTTAGCTAAAACCAAACCGAATACCTTATATGTTCAGTCAGTACTAGTATGGTTGGTAGCGTTATAAATTTGGAAACGACACCGTACCGCAGAGTACCAATACAAAAAAATTGAGCTAAATTCAAAACTGAATACCGTACCGTATATATTCGGTCGTACCGATACTCGTTACCGTATATAGTCGGTCGTACCAAAATTGAGTTAAATGTAGGCAAATATTCCTGCATTAACATAATTGAATAAAAGTAGAAATAAATGTTAGAAAAAGATTCAATAACCACACATCACAAGAAGTTTTATCAATAGTTTTGAAGGATCCGGATAGGTAATGAAATACATAAAAGGAAGGTTGTATTTTTTTTTTTTAATCAAATGCAGGGTCCATTTGCTTCACGAAGATTGTGTTTTATTGGGTTTTGATAATCATTACGCTTTAAAATTTGACACATTCAAATTATTATAACTTAGTTAATCATTTGCTTTACAAACAAGCAAGTTGTGGACTAGTTAAGTGCCAGATATGTGAGAGTTCATAAGAATTAATTTTAATTTGAATGAATAATGTGAGAGGAAGGTAATTCACTAAAGGGCTGTTTGGTAGCCTCTTAATCAGCCTCTTAACCATTCATTTCTGAATCATTCAGCATTCAGACTTTTTGTTTCAGCATCTGAATGGAATGGTTAAGTGCTGAACCATTAAGATTTGAGATGTTGCTGAACCATTAAGCACTGAATCATTAAGCACTGAACTAGGCTGAACCTTAATGAGACTCTCCTACCAATTTGAGACAAGAAAACTAACCATTAAAAGGTCCAACTTAATACATTATAGGCCGTGCAGAGCCATAATCGGTTTTAATTGGGCCAAAACTTTCACCAATAGACAATAACCAAAGCCCATACCAGGTACAAAGACCCATTAGATGTATCTTAACCCATTAATAAAAGAATTCTCATTTTATTTATTCTTTTTGTTAAACTGCCACCTT
This sequence comes from Ambrosia x helenae, assembly GCA_030844895.1. NCBI lineage: Eukaryota > Viridiplantae > Streptophyta > Magnoliopsida > Asterales > Asteraceae > Ambrosia > Ambrosia x helenae. The sequence continues at coordinate 2,348 of JAUTDX010004648.1, forward strand.
AATAGTAAAACGAATGTAAGCCCGTCACTAATGACAACAACCAAACTCCAAAGCCTAACCCAAAAACTAAAACAAAAACCCATTAAATTAATCCATTAATAAAATTTTTTTTTAACAAAAACTCCACCACATTAACAATAAAAACGAATTTAAACCCATCATAAAAGGCAGTGTCTTTTTGGTTTTTCAGTTGTGAATAATCCAATTGAAGGGGTAGGGTCCTGATTCTCAGCGTGAAGACGGACCCTACCCCACAACATCATCTTCAAAAGATCTTCGTAGAAAAACAGGTCACTTAAAGTGGCTAAGTATGTGAAGATATGAGGTCTTCGCGGAGCATCAACCTCTGCGAAGCCAAGACTTGCAAAGTCACACATCGGAGTGCAATCCATCCCCGGAAAAACCATCGCCCAACTCAGCAATGGTTTGCCGCGGACCAACCACATCCTGGCGCCTCTAAATCTGGCGCGCCAGGACTGAAGCGCCAAAAGGAAGATGCAACCCCCCTCATCCCACTTGCTGCACTGTTCCCCTTGGTGTCAGGCGTCACCTCAGACGAATTTCCAGAAGGACCAGACTGGCGCCGCCTAACACACCGACACAGAAAGAAAAGGAAGCCACTGCAGCCACTCACAGCGCGCCACGTGGATTCTTGGCAGGGCGGTAAGCCTTTTTCTCTCCTGCATTTATTACATCCGGTTTGCTTTATGAACTCCTTGGTCCAAATCTAACCAATTGAGCCAAACTGTGAGGCAAGCCCATAACCCGGGCCCAAGCCCATCGTCGTGGTTATTGTTTAATGGAATTCGGCCCATGTTATGCCTATTGATCGTGTGTCGAGTGCTAATCAAAAACTATTTTAAAAACAACTCCTTAGCTACAAGGACTACAGTATAGGGAGTAGGGTTGTCGAACCACGAGGAGTATGTGTTTAGTGTTAATAGCAACTTTATTAATTAAACTAATTAATTAAAATTAATATCTTATGAAGTAGAATGTTGTTGTGCTTGAAAAAGTTGATTAAGTGATTCGAACAGAAAACAATAATAATAAAAGAAGTAAGTCCCTCTAAACTTCAGGTTCTAGGTTTCACACAATTTTCAGTTTATAGATTGGGAACCACATAGACATAGTTCTGGAAATTAGTTAATTAACTGGTAGCACAAGTTCTTGTCATCAAACCCTATTAACTACCCAATTGTAAGCGTCAAGTCAACCCTCTTTATGTCACCCAACCCGCTACTAAGTTTTGTCATCAACCGAACAAGTTGTAAAGAAAGGACTCAAAACACAAATCAATTGTTTGCTTAACTAATGCATCAATAATGTTTTAATTGTTTGTCATCACAAGCAAAAACAAAATCCAATACTGAAAATAAATTGAAAAAAGTGCAAAACCTAATTGAACCATTCGCCTAGAGAAAGTCACAAAAGAATTAGTCTTGCATCTTCTCTTCTCGTGTTCGTGTCTTCTGTCGTGCGATGATCTTCTCCCTGGCCAACGAAGGCTGCGCCTCAAACTCCCCAAAGATGGGAGCCCTCCCAAGTGCAGCCGTCCAAAAAAATAATAAAACCTACTTATACGATCCCCCTGTTCCTCGAATTGGGCCTTAGGCCATTTATGTCATACATGATTTTTATTTTTTTATTTTTTTTATTCAAGTTGTTGTTGTTATTATTATTATTATTAACTCGGGTGTTCTTCGCTCGACCAAAATTTCTCGTCCATGCCCCAACGTTCATGAACACTTGCTCTCAACTGTTTGTGTCTCGATTAAAATCCTTTTGTTTTGAGTTCATTTTCCACGAACACCTACAAAACACATGCGCACTAATAAATAAGTAAGACCGACTAAAAGCACACAATAAAAAGACTCAAAAGTATACAAAACTAACATATTAACAAGGTGTTTTCACCAACACATCACCTATATAAAGGAGCTCACACCCCCTTCAACCAGATCGATCTCTCAACATCTAAACTCACAATACACCGGGCCAACCACCATTTTTGTGTCTGCTATCACGAGTTCTAGTAACTCTAGGCGGTCGCCTCCTTTCACACGACCCACAGTGTCTTTTTCAGGTTCGGATCCAGCCTAGGTGTGGTGCAAATAAGGGTGTAAACGAGCCGAGCCGGAGCCTGACTGGGCTCGCGCTCGGCTCGTCATGGTTTTATGAAGCTCGAGCTCGGCTCGGTTCGAGCCTACAATCTTGAGCTCGAGCTCGGCTCGCTAGCAAAACCAAAAGCTCGAGCTCGGCTCGGCTCGCGAGTGTTATTAAATGGGCCTATGAAATAAAGACTTGGGCTTTGGAGATGTGGGCTATAAATTATAAGAGATATATAAATAACTTATAATTATGTTTGGGCTCGTTTAGGCTCGCGAGCCCAATTGAGCTTTGTATATAGGGCTCGAGCTCGGGCTCGATAACTAAACGAGCCATATTTCAGGCTCGGGCTCGTTAAGGCTCGGCTCGTTCGAGCTTTTTACCGAGCCGATCCCGAGTAGCTCTCGAACCGTTACGTGTCATTTACACCCCTAGGTGCAAACGATTATTCCCTGTAGCAACACAAGTCTGTTCATCAACCCTGCTACCTCTTGTGAGGTAAATACCATACTACTCGTTGTATTCGTTGTTTCTCCATTGGCGCTTGAACCAAGTATCGTCTACCACTATGTATCTATTCGATAATGTGAACTCGCTGCTAAAACCATTCTAAAGAATGTCATTTGGCTCATTAAACAACCAAAACACGTTGCAATGCAGCTTCTTCTTGCTTGGTTGTTCCTTGTGGTCATACTTTGCCGTTGAATTCAATTTTGTGCTCCCTTGAATGGTCTCTTTCGATATGGGGTAGACAGAGTTCGTTGTTATACATTCCACATGATGTGCTTGTGGTCCTATCCATCATTGGCTTAGTTGTTCGTTTTAGTGGGACAAGAAATCTACAACATATTAATAGTAACACCCCAAAACTCAAAATAATATTTTGATTCAATAATATTCACTTATTACCACACTCGTTATTTTATATATATACATTTCAAAAACGTGAATAGTTGTATTTCATGATTGGCGTTTTTTGGCGGCTGGACACATGCTAAACTAGCGCCTTCTTTTTTGCTGCAACAATCTTTTAATTTCTATTAATTTATTAAAGGCTAATCGTGAGGAAGAATACTCCAAAGTACCCAACTGTCCACTTATTTAGTGCTTGGCCCCATCCCCATAAACTTAGGTTCGAATCTTGGATGGTTCTTTTTCTTCTTATTTCTGTTTCATACTTATGTTTCTTTGGAGTCTTTAGTCTTTACTACCATTAGCGTTTTATTGTTATTGGTTTTCTTTCTTTGTTTTTTTTTTTTTTTGGCAATTCAAGAAGATGATTTTAGGACTATTGAAGACAAAAGGATACCAATTACAATCGATGATTGTGTCTTAATTTGAGTTATGCTTGCTCTACTTTTGAATTTGATAAATATTTGGTCGCTACAACAGGTATGTTTGGCAAGGAGCTTTTAAGAGCTTTTAGGAACTTAAAGCTTCAAGCTTTTAAGAAAAAACTCCTACTCAATAAAAAGCCTTGTTTGGTTGAAGGAGCTGGAAGCTTTTAGGTAGGAGAAAAAGCTCTACAGTGAAAAGCTACTAGTACTAGCGTTTAAGAAAAAGCTCCTACTAGCTACAAGCTTTTAATGAATAAATGACACAAATACCCATTCTATTATAAAAATAAAATAAAAACCTTCCTTACAAGCTTTTAATTATGCCCATTTTGGTCATTTTAAACATTTTATTAAAAGCTCCAGCTACTCTGCCAAACATCAAAATATATTTAAAAAGCTTCCAGCTATCAGCTTCCGACTACCAGCTTGCAGCTAACAGCTTCCAGCTTACAGCTACCAGCCACCAACTAGTTTTGCCAAACATACCCAACGATTGCAAGGTGATGGTTGTTACAACAGTGGTACAGTGACAATCGATGGTTGGTTTTCCTTATTTCCCAACATAACTATTAACTATTACAAATATTTCATTTCATTATTTTGGTATATGTTTAAAAGAAGCAATTTAGAATTTAGAAATCAAAACTGAGTGCATGTTGTCAACGTTTTAATAGACACAATTGCGTATCCCGACAATAGATACACATAAAAATTACATTTCCCGCCGCGAAGCGCGGGTTCCATTACTAGTTCTTAACAAGAATGATGCCAATTTGGATTGTTTTATTGAGATGACACGTTTTTATATATGCTGAATATATTTTCAAAAGGATTAAATACACTTGTATTTTTGGGTTGAGTTTTAAGAATAAGATATAAGAGGAATTATTATTCTTTATATTTAAAAAAAAAAACGTTTCAATAGTGTCACAGTGTTAACGTACACCGTGGTTGTATTACTAACATGCACTGAATCCTTTTTCTTTTTTATTTTTTATTTTATGTTTTCTTACTAAGCCCTTTTTTTCTATAGTAATGATCGCACCTTTAGTACTAGTACTGATTCGGTATGGTAGTAGAGTGTTTGTTGATTTACTTTTGAGTACTAGTACCGAACCTTTTTTTTTCTTACCATAGATGTAATAGCGTATTTGGTGATCGTATTAGTTCGGTATGGTACCCGATTTTGTGTTGATTCACCGGTATCAAAAACAGTACCATACCGTAACGATCATTTTTATACAGTTACCAATATTCATTTTTACCGCTTTTTGGAACCGGTACTGTACTGTCGGTACTAGTATAGTGATCACGCTTTCTGCAGCAATGTATGGATTAACCACGTTCCGCGGCAAAGCGCCTGTATCTACAACTCTAGTTCTAATAAAATCATTGTTCAACATAAGAACAAGATACAACATTTGATGGGTTTATAATACCGATTCACCCTTACAAGTTACAACTTACAACCATGCATAAGAACAATGTACAACATTTGATAGGTTTATACAACTAGCCCGATCAACCCAATAAAAACTTTAAGACCAAATTAAAAAGTAAAACTTAAAGTCATGAAGAAACAATCTTTGACGTTTTTCTCTCATTGGTCGTCATTAATCGTCAATCTTCTCTTGCTATCACACTATTCCACAATGCGACAAATGTTCTCTGCAGTATGCTCAACGCCTCATCATCAGATAGTCGGACGTCAACTTGGTGTCTCGGACAGTTGGACCTTAGTCGTGACCCAACAACGAAACATTGAAGAAAACCTCCTAAATTTATCGTTGTCCAAATCACTCGCCGCTCGCTTGGAAAAGAGTGTGCTCAAAAAATGCTTTATCGATTTTCGGCTCGGTTGTAAACGAGTCAAGCACGATCAAAAGTTTGCTCAGCTTGTGAACAAGCCTAGTGAAAAATATAAATGGAAGGTTGGTTTTGGATACAGGAAATGAGGAAGTTTTGGAAGTTGCATTATTCTCCTATTTTTAGCCATTTTCTAACTCAAAAGCATAAACCGACCATAAAAAAGAAATCACCAACAGTCCCTAAAAACAAATTAATAATCATTAAAAAAGACTTAAGCAAGAACAAAAATATTTCTATATTTTATAAACTTTTGCCCGATCGAAGACATTTTATGATCCTAATTTCCTAATTATATGTATGAAGAACTTAATTTACAAAGTAATTAACTTCAAGAGAAGCAACAAACTCGATCTAATTCATGCCTATGGTTTTCTTGCAATGTACAACTGCCTCTTGAATTGAGGTCTCGGAATCACAACATCTTCCACCCCAACACACGACTCCAACTCCACTTGTTTTAGAACCCTCCACGCCTTGTACTCTACTGCTACCCGACCTTCCACGTCTCATTCTACACCAAAGTGGCCTTACCAAATTCATATACTTTTGAATCACTGTCTTCTGTAATTTGCTACGTAACAACGACATGGACCGGCTTTTACGAAAGCGCCCCTCCTCTCGAGTGGCCGAAGGGCGAGGTGTAACAGGAATGGATTCGGAATATGATTCCAAAGGAAGCAGGTTGCCCTTTGAGACGAGCTTATCGGCATGGACAAGAGTCATAGGGGATTGCGATTTTGGCACGTTGAAATCAAAATCTTGATGAACGAGAAATCTTTTGGAGGGTGTGAGGTTAGGATCCATCTCAATGAAAGAAGCGCTGTCAAACGAGAGTCTAAAAGAGCGGTTTGGGCTATCGAGAGATGGTACTAACCAAGCGTATGAAAAGCTCTCGACCGAGAGTGGTACTTGTGAATATTCTTCCATGGAGGGTAAATGTAAGCTTATGTGATAGAATCAAATTCTAAGACTAAGACTCTGCTGATGATATATAAGAAGAAGATATCGTAGACTATATGTAATAATAAAGACACTTACTATGTGGTCCATCATGTTACCATAGAATAAAGGAATATAAGTGACAGATGTGAACCCTACACATGATGTAATGTCTCATGTTATGATTTTTAGTATTAGAAAAGAGCAGACAATGGTCCCATATATATATTCAACACCTGACGAAGGAAAATTCTTGCAAGTGTACTATATATAATTATAATTAAACTGAGGAAATTTAGCAAATATTATCTCAACGAAGCCTAAACAACAAAAACACCGGACACTGGTCCCCTTGGATGTCGGGGAAATAAATGGACATGAAGTATGGTACGAAGAGGCAGAAAGAGACTTGAAACCAAATTGTCTTTTAAGGACAAAACCAATTATAACTAGATTCCTCTTCTAGACAAATATTCGTAACTAGATTTATGTACCAGACAAATCTTCCTCAATATGCAGAAAATGAACGCCTTAACTCTATTTCGGGCTTTGGCTGTCAATGGTGTAGCGTGGAGTTTTTTCTAACGTATACATGATTTATCCACATGTCTTGCAATCAGGAATCAGCTTAGCTGTGTGACCAAACCATGGGTTTAAATGAATGTTATTCGAGCTTGAGCATTTTTTAACGGAAAACTAACCTATTCCTAGGTACTCTTATAGCGCACCTTGTAGGATCATTTCCATTGACAAGAAAAGGCAAATTACATAAGGATGGTAGGTAGGCGGACAACAAGCTGTGCCGCCACCCCTTTTTGAATAGAAAATCCCAATCTGCTAAAAACAAAACCCCGCCCTTGGGGGGTGGAAAAGTTGCTATGCACTACTCGTTGAACCCGAGCCAAAAACCGCACCGCCTCCGGTGCCAAGGACCCGAACGTGTCGAAGGCCAAGGGAACGAAAACATGCTGATTATCCTCACATGCTTTAGCATGCTTTTCCACTTTCTTGGATTCAGCTCTCATGACCGCTTGCCTGGCCACAAACCCACTATCTCGAAGCCCAACAAGAGGGGACACCCCGGTAAGATCAACACATGCATGTTTCCCACCTTCCCAACCAAAAACTAAGACGTCAGCTGGGCGCAAGGTGGACCTCCCCTCCGCGGGGTCTGTGAGAAAATTAACTGACGCCTCTTTTCTTGCGGAGATCCCCGCTCTTCTAAGGATGTCTGCCAAAGCATCCCGGACAAAATTGTGCCGGTATTTAAACCCTGGCAATTCCTTACAATGCAACGCGTGTTCCCCATACTTATCAAGGCATGCTTTGCGGCAAACCGGGCAATTTTCATCATCGGGGAAAATGGGTATCATCAGCCGGTATTTAAGGATTGCCCTGTACTCTACTGCCGACATCCGTTGCCCCAAGCCTTCGATAGGTAACACGGTAAGGAAGTCCTGGGCGTGAGGCTTTTGCAGGCATTCTAAGACGGCCTTCTGACGGACGGACAGACGGAAATCCTCCTCCAAACTTTGTGCGATTCGGTTATAAAGAGCATTCGCCAGAGTTTTCTGTGGCTTTTTGGGGGCGGTGTCCTTATTAAAGAAACCGCCAATATCAAAGTCAGGAAGGGATCGTTGTAAAAGGTCAATAGGAGAGGATCCGTACCTTAGATATAGGAGAGGATCCGTACCTTCACATCATGTCCCTCGGAGATTCAAGTTCGAGAATTTATCAACTTGTTAATTTAAATCAAACTATAGCAAGCTCAGGTTTCAAGGAGCAATACTTAGACCATGCGTAGTGGACCAGCCCATTTTCACGCCCTCTCCAAATGGAGAAATTTAATTGGTTATTCATTTTCAGACCCTTTCTTCTTTTTGATCCGGGGTTATCATTTTCACGCTAAACAACAAATTTGAAGAAAAACGCATCGGGGGCGGTGTTCGAGGCGTTTTGGGGGCAAGAAAACGCCCAAATTGTTTGCCACTGTGGGTGGTCTTAGAGCTAATTAAATCATGAAGGCGCAGTTAAGCTATTGAATCGAGTCCGTACTTAAGACAAGGATAAAGTTAAATTGGATTGCGTCGTTTGTACTTATAATCGTGATGATCACAAAAGTTGACAAGTTTAGAAGAGTAATTGGTGATATTATTGCATCAATCATTTTGGTTAATCAGGATTTACACAAGTTGACAAGTTTGTATCGCCGCCACCACCCACTACCGTCACCCACCCACCACTAAAGCCATCCACCCTACCTACCGCCGCTACCGCCACCCATCACCGTCACCACCTGCCATCACCACCCACCATTGCTGCCATCCACCGCCACCTGGCACCATCACCTCCACCCACCACCACCACCACATATCACCACCCACCATCATCGCCACTAACCACCACCACTCACCACTGATTTATTCCTTCTTCTTTTCCTGTCTACCAAACAACATAAAGTAATACTTTGTTTCATTCCCACACGGCTAGGGGTGAGCAGATTCAGGTTCGGACCGAAAAACCCGAGAAACCGACCTGAACCACCTTGTACAACCCGAGAATGCAATTATCGGGTCCAGCCTTCGGTTCTTAGAACTTATATTTATCGGTTTTGGTTCGGGTCGGGTTTGAAATTGATAAAACCCGACAAAAACCGAGTAACCAGAGAGTAATTAATGAAGCTTGAAGTCTGACATAAAAATATTGGTTTAATTTGTTTTCAAAGGGGAAATGAAATGAGTATATCATTCTACAAGCCCAACTCCCCCAAAAAAAAAACCAATAAATAATGCTTTCTTTATATAATATTTATATTAATATTACTTATATCGTATAGAAGCAAAACATCAATTTCTTCCTGCTCCTAGCATATGCATTGTTCTAATCTAAACCATCAACAAACTGTAGAAGCTAACCAAATAAAAGATGGAGCGAACCAGTGGTTAACGATGAGCACATCAATTGGACCTTCGTTGAATCATGTGTGCTAAAAAGGTCTTGTCATGGTGTTTTACAAGCGAAGAAAAAAAACAAGGTGTCTTTATTGAAATCATCACCACCATGAAGTCACTGGAACTCAACATTTGCTATTTGTAGTCGATCCGTGTATTGATTATTTGTAGTCCTTACATTGGTAAACCATATCACCATCGGTATTAGCGCACTGGTAGTGTAGTTGTGAAGCTCATCATCATCTTCATAATTTCTTCGGTCTCTTGGTCCTTACCCGTTAAAAGACCTAACCGAACCGAGACCAAAATTAGACCCAAAATGAATATTTGGGTCTGGACTTCGGTTCTAGTTTTCATATTGTTTCGGTTCTCGGGTCGGGTTTAACCCGGTTCGGTCTGGTTCTTTGCATTTGCTCAGCCCTACACAAGACAATCAAACAAGACAATGGTAATGATCCATTCCGTTACCCTGTCCATTCCATTACTTTGTCCATTCCATTACCTCGTCCATTACGAGCATGTTTGGCTCTCCATTTCGTTTTCTCCTTTCTCCTTCTTCTACCTCCTTTTCTCCTTAATCTCAAAAGTAACAATTTCTAACTTATGACTTTTCTCCTCTTTTCTCCTTTTCAAAGCACAAAATCTTCCAAAAGCTCAATTTCAAACAATTATCCAAATACTTTTTTTTTAACTTTTGACTTATTCAAGAAGTTAAAAGTCAAAAGGAGGTGAGGAAATGGAAAGCCAAACAGGCTCTACATTTCCTTATGACTCATCAATTTCATTACCTCATACCAAACAGACCCTGATAAAGCAAATACTACATCACAAGCAGCAAAAGTACTGCACGTTGCGACGACGCAGTATTGAACATTGAAATGCCGATAAGAAAACATGTGGAAACTAGTATATTTGTAAGGGGAATTGGATTCTAATAACCTAAACTATTCGAAATTAGCCACTGGCACCCTCAACTAAAAAATTGGCCATATATAACCTGAACTATTGACTTACTAGGTTAGAGTCCCGGGTGTACACCCGGCGGATCCACAAGTAAAATGAAAAAATTCTATAAAGATTGTAGTATAAAAGTTGTTTTATATGTTGAAAGTTACATAATACAAAAGAACAAAATGTCTTTGATTCTGAGTACTTGCAGCAAAAGAAGGAAAAAAAATTAAGCTCTTGATTGAGAGATATGTGGATCCAAATAGGGAGAATGCTAGGTTTAAAGGATCAATTTCAAGATACCCATGTTTTTTTAGTATTTTTGTTTTAAATTATCGTAGATAAATTCAACCCAACTTGATTTAAAATGTACTAAAAATGACTTGTTTAATCAACGTCCATTTTTTAAATAGGATCCACTTGTCAACTAAATGTACCCAACACTACAAATATACCTTTTAATGCAAAATACAATCACATTTTGTTTCTTAAAGAAAATATCTCGGTGTTACAATACGTCTTCCAGCTTATAAAATGATTAGGAACTATGAGCATCAGCAGATGCAACACCAATATCAAGAAAAAAGCTATAATTAGTCAAAACTTCTATTTTCTCTTTATTCTTGTTTTATCATTTCATGGTTGTGCAAAAAATAAAATAAAAAAGTGACAAAAGATGTACTTAAAATAAAATAACTATATTGGATTTATGAACACTACACTTTTCATTTCTTCAAATATATAACTATTAACTTTGTAATTGAATCTTATAAATGGACTTTCCCATCATTGGCCTCAAGGGCCTTGTTTATCAAAATCCTATCAAGTAATTCGATCAATGGTCAAGTTAATATTACAATATAAATTAGATTAATCCTACTAATTGCCTAAATACACAGTCATTTGCAGATTACAGTCGTGTATGTAGCATGTCAAAGCAATCCAACATATAGACCCTGCTCAAAGTATTACACTTAATACATCATCAATATATACAATGAAGGTAACAACATAAGTATTAAAAACAACAAAGGAAGAATATGGTTCATAAAGGAAAAAAAGCATCAGCACGAAAAAAAGAGTCATGTATAAAAAGTAAAGGGTGTTGGTTAATCAATGAGGCTTCTACCAATAAGTATGGAGTTCTATAAGACTATCGATTCTCGAAAAAAAAAACCCCTTAAAAAGTCAACAATTAGTTTAGTTATATTAGTGAAAAATTATGGCAAATGCCATATGAGCAACAAACATAACAAAGATTGTATGAGATTAGACCACCATAAATCACAATATGTTTCCTTATTTCAATGTGTGTCTTAAATCGCAATAGTACACTAACAGATCCTAACAAAAATAAAGTCCAACCATCAAGTCTTCTTTAGCAATTATCAAATCCAATAAGATTTTTATTGCAACTCCGGATTTCACAAGTGAAAAGGTTTGATCTTTTAACTATTGTATACCTCTCTGATTATTTTTATAAAACGTAATAAAACTACACAGATGACTTTACCAGGTAGCGAATTGTGTTAAAACGCTCCAAAGCATCTTAAGAAATGTTGGTTACCGCTTTGATATGCCTCAATATAAACTGACACGCTTCTTTAGGGTGAGTAATTAAGGTTGTCTTGCACTCCGAGTGATCCTGCAAATGAACTCAAATCTTTATGTCAATAAAATAAATTGACATAAAAAAAGTGGTAAAGTAAAAGTATAACTTGTAGCTCACAACAAAGTATGTAAGGTTATTCAAGGCTTCTACCTAGCAGCCAACCTTTAAGATTATAGATTGTTCCATAAACTGATTGTCTGACGAAACATGGAATTTCCTAAACACTGTGCAACACATAAACTCGAACTTACACGACTTTCCGGTCCTGGAGCCCCTGTACCAGATCTCATTCACCCAAATTCTCCCCTCCTCTATCATCTAGATTGATTTTTCGATATGGAAATTAGATATTGAACGATATCACTTAAAATTTAATTCTTTTTTAGAATTTTAATGTAAGTTGATAGTTGATTAAGAAACACTTTTAAAGAGTTTGAGATATAATCAGTATCAAAGTTAATCAAAATAGTGTTGTGATTTAAATCTAATCTATACTTACCACTGAAAAGATTCAGTATCACACAAGTTTTACAAAAAAACTTCAAACATGCTTTAAAATTGTCAAAAGAGTAAATTTTGTAAACCTATGAAAAGATTTAAAAACATATGCTTACCACATCTATCTATGGCTGCTGAAGCCTCTTCTATGGTATACTATTTTCCTGCAAATTGAAAGATATTTTAAATATGAAGATTCTTACAGAAACTAACACATTTAAAACCAAACAAACCAGTAATCACTATCCACCTAAACTATGTTATATTACCAACTATTTGAAATGCCAAGATTAAGTAAATCTAGGAAAAAAGGTTATCTGGTCATGCACATATGATCAGACTTGAAATTTTAAACCATTAATGGGTATATGACTCATCTTTAGATTTGAATATTATCTACGATAAAAAATAAAAGAAGTAGCTTAAAATGAAACTGGACTAAACCTACTGAAATGGTCGAAGGTCGCCAAAGTGTATTCAAAATGCATAAAATATAACCCAAAATGACCCGTTTACATAAAAAGAAATTACTTGACTATTCTATGATGATGAAACAAAACTCAGTTTGATCCATTTTTATTGGGTCAACATTTCCATCTCTAGTAAATTTACAACGAAAAAACTTCAAGGATGCCAAAGCTCTATCAAAAGAAAAATTTGTGTAGGCAATACCTGGCCTACTGCTTGAAGGCATAATGCTCCCTAAACTACGTTATATTACCAATTATTTGAAATGCCAAGATTCACGCTGGTGCATGGTTGCAAATCAGGAAACCATGTCTGACTTAGTGATTTCAAATGATTTATGAGAGTGTTAACATGTTTGTTTTGAGATTCGTTTATCATAAAATGGTTACCTTTGTATGCGATTTGTACCCAATTTGATCTCAAAAGTCAATAAATCAAGTATTATAATAAACATACTAAGAAAAGATTAACATAAATCAACTCAAGTGAATAGATTAAATGAAAGGTTAAATTTTATATATTCTGCACCTTGGTTTTAAAAAGTATGAAGCTCTATGACACATTTAGGTCCCAAAAGCAAAGGCGCAAAGCGCTAGACACGAGGCGAGAGCTTCACGTATATGAGGCACTCAATTAAAAAGATGCTAAAAATTAATTATGCACGACATGTTTTACTTGTCTAACCATAAACAGATTTTTTTTAGAAAATACACTTACTACATACTACATAGTTAAAACATAGAAAAAATAACTTTTAATCTAGAACTGGAAACAAAAAATCCAAAACAAACAGTGATTAAAAGATAAACATAAAACATTAAGTAAATCATTTTAGGTTGAACTTATCTATGTTAGTTTGTCTACTTTGACTTTATAAGATAATACATCATTTTTGGGTGAGGTTAGGTTGGCTTATTTTTGTTCTTCATGGCAGTGGCTTAAAACCACTAAGTCTTATTTTTGTTATTCATGGGAGTGGCTTAAAACCACACACAAAAATAGACCTATTTGTAAATCAAAACTGAAAAGTTATCTTAAGAGTTATCATGATTCACTAAATTAAGACATTGGCCTACTCATAATTTATCTTGAACTAGTAATTCTCCCGTCGCGCGTTGCAGCGACAACGCTGGACTTCCTTTATCTAATGTTTTAATCCCACTCAATTCCCCAAATTACATACCATTCTAAACCTAACAAACAGAACATTCCAAACCAAGATGATGCTTCCACCGAAAGAATGTGAGGTCTCCATTTCGTTACATTTTTCATAAACAGATACAATGAAGACAACTTTCTACCTGAAATGGATCCTTTGTAATAGTAAACACTCATTTAATCAGATTTTAAGCAAAAATAACTAACGATAAAAAATATAAAAGAAAATGCAACTTGCAAGGATCAAACTTGCAACCTTCTATTTAACAAAATAGACCTTAAACCACTACACCACTAACATAATTGATGTTTAAATACGAAACCAATTTTATTTATTATTAAGTAAAAGCTGTTAAAATGGAAAAAACAAATAAGTTACCTCCCCCATGGTTCGAACCTGGGACATTGAGCAAGAAAAGATGAACACAAACCACTCCACCATCCACACATGTTGTGTTTAGAAATAAAACCATATATACATATTCTTTAACAAAGTTGGGAAAAGGGAAAAAAAATATATGATAATGGAGCACCACCCCTCTCAACCAATGAGAGGGGAATAGTACTGTTGATGAATAGTAAAAAGGCATTTTGAATTAATACATATATAATTTCTCCACATATAGATAATGTAATTGATTCAAACCAATAAACCATTACTTATGTCATGACTTTACAAACCGGTTTATTGTAGAAAAGTGTAAGTTTGAATTGATCAGAGGTCAAGTTTCAATTCCCATATGATAATGTAGTATTAGTAATTTAGATATGTTGACATGAAGCATAAGTTTACCTAACTGCTTAAAAATCATGTAAATTCAAATCTTTTACAAAAGAATTTCCTTACCAAAGATTTAACACCAAAAAGCTTCTTCACCCTTTTTTGTCTTTTCTCTTGGTCTCCACCTACAATGTTAACAAATATATTTGGAATGTGATAAAATTAAATAAAGTCACTTACATGTAGTAAATAAACAAATTTAAGCATTGATTTAACCAAATTGTTTGCAAAAGTCAAAACCAATAAAGAGCTGGAAAATTTGGAGCAAAAAATTTAAATGACAGCATACGTAATTTTCCAAAACAAAATATGACAGCATGACTGCAGTTTACGATGACAACTTTCAAATATAGTATTAATCCTTGCTAAAGTTTCTTTCATTTCTCTAGTTCATTCATATGTGTCAAGTGAGACTCTCCGCAACTTCCTAAAAAATTCAGATTGAAAATAAAATGAGTTTACATGTTTAAAAGTAACATGTTTCTCAAAGTTTTATCATATAAATAATACATTTCAACCCGAATCGCCAAACCTGATTCAGTAGATGATGCTGGTTTAATAAATTTAAAGTTTTCTAAAAATTTTACCATATTATATAGTGAGAGAGACTAACCCGAGTCATCTATAAAAGCATCAGCTAACTTGTCACATTTAGACTTTAATCAAAACTCAATCTCACGAAGAAGTGGCATTTGGTTGAAGACTCGGTTACCATACCGATAGTTAAACACTATCAACAAATCGATGTGAAAACCACCTAAAGCACAAACAACAAATCGTTAAATTGAAAAGAGGAAAAACGAACAGTTACACCAAATTAAAAACAACAAATCAACAACTCATAGTAGCAAAAAAAAAATCATTTGAAGGCCCGTCGATGGGTTATGAAAACACCTAAATAAAACCTTACCTTAAAATCAGTTCCAGGCGTTTCTAACGTTTTGTTCGAGGCATCGACGATGGAATAGGTTTAGCCGGAGACGAAGGCCTGTTCATCATCTGAAGGCTTGTACAAATTGCATAAATCCAGCTATTTAGCCTCATCTTATAAACAAAAAAAAAATCCATAAGACAGATCCGAAAATCGAAACCCTAACACATTTAAAAACGAATTGGAAAGCATATAATCGATCATTCCTTATTGAACAAACAGATTAGAAAGCATTAAAACACATACCTGGAAAGCATATAATCAGTTATTCATTCTTGAACAAATAGATCCAATATGATATACAACGTATAGATTTGATTATTAGAGATCTACATAATGAAGCAATGATAAAATAAGAAATCGACACCTGTGAGAATCTGAGAATAGGGTGGGGCAAAGGATGGAGAATCTAGCCAGCAATTCAAATGATTCAACATGATGAGAAATTCAGATTATCAACTTGAAGGGATACGTTAAAGGGTTGAACCAGAGGGAAGAGAAGGTGAGTTTATTCGGATGGAAGATTAGGAAGAATGGTTCTTAGAGGGAGGTCGATCATAATGAAGATGAGGAAGGAGGCGGCGCTTTTGGGGAACAAAAAGAATAAAATGGCTTTTATATTGTAGATTATAGGATGCTAGATGGGTCAAGTTTGGAGCTCCATATTCAATTGGAGCCTATGTAGACACTCTAAGAAGGCTTCATTCAACCCAAGTGACCTCAATTATTAAATAGATAGATTAGAATAGATTGGTTTAAATTTAGTAGATAATTATTATATAGATTATCTCCAAGAATAGGAGATATGTTTTGTAATTATTTATACCCTTTTCCATGATCAATGAAATCAAGCATTGAGTCAATATCCTTTATCACTTCATTTGAGATAATGTTAATTCCATATTGCTACTTCTCGTACCAAGGATACTATGTTTCTTACATAGGAGTCTTATTGCACAGATATCTTTGCTCGGGCAGGCATGCAATCTTGTAGCCACACCAATCAACACCAACTCCAAACTCAGTGCCTCAGGTGACTTATTTCATGACCGACTCTTTATCGCAGTTTGGCTGGGGCGCTTCAGTACCTCACATTTACGCGACCGGACATCACATATGCCGTTCAGCAGGTATGTATGCACATGCATTCGCCGTGTGTGTCTCATTGGAATGCATTGAAGAGGATTATTCGTTATATCAAGGGGACTATTCCTTATGGTTTGACTTTGGGTCGTTCCTCTACACCGTCACTCACTGCATACATGGATGCTCACTGGGCCGGCTGCCCAGACACACGGCGCTCCACTAAGAACTGAAGGTTGCGCCTCTATTGAACCAGCACATGTGCATTGGCTTCCCCTAGATTTGGAAAGAGTTTCTGGGGATGTTTGCACAAAACTCCGTGCGGTAGGGCCACCACATGTCCACACCATTACATTGAATTCATACAGATGAACGGATGGTTAGATTTGGGCATCACACTGGTCACTAGATTGGTCACTAGATTCCATCGTCCAACAATTAACCACTTAACCAACGTGAGTCTAGATCTGGGGAAAAAAAACATAACCAATTTAAAAAAAAAGAAAAAAAGAAAACTACATGTTACGCTGGTCCCTAGATTCCATCGTCCAACAATTAACCAGCGTGAGTGCGCTATTTCTCTCTCCCACTATATCCAAGTGTGTTAATTGGGCAAGTAGCTGGATACGTGGATGCAAAACAACAGGATGCAGTCAACTGATGGTCAAGAGTAAAGACCCTGGAGGAGATGAAGCTTCATATAATGATGGTAAACGGTGGATATGGAGTAACTGTCTCTTTTTTTTTATTGCAGCAGTATAATGATCATCAGAAACCTGGCGTTTTGTTTCTGCAGTATCTAGATCACTATGATATGGATCATCTATGTGAACAACTGCATAATAAAAGTTGGAAGAAAGTCAACGCATATAAAAGTTCAGGCCATGCTGCAATGTTATGCCATCAAAGTTTGAAATGCATTCTTATGTATGGTCAAAACGTGGCCTACATAAGCCAAACATGGTTAAGAGCATTTTGGTGGCATTCAAAAGCCAAACAAATGAACAATTGAAAATTTGCACAGTTTCTACTAGCAAGATGGTTGTTTGATGATAATCAAAAGCTATAAAGTAGTTATGACACAAAATAACAAGCCAAGCATGGAAGAGAGCAAATTTCGAGAGGTACAACTTTTTTAGCAGAAGGTACTATATGAACAGCAGTGGTAATAATCAGAATGGTATCAATCAGGTCAGTTGGAGTTCGACCTATAAAACTCAAAAGTGTAAAGACTAAAGAGAGATAAAGTCGTAAAATTGACTTTTGATATCATGTTTGAATAATCTGTTTTCAAAAGTCAACATTGACTTTTTGGTCAAATTTAACTAAATACTTAAAGAAAGTCAATGACAGCATATGGGTCAGAATAGTTTACCAAACTTCTGAAGACTTATGTCAAGAAACTTTAATAGGGAAGCATTGTGACAGTCTAATAATGTCAAGAATGAAAACCAACAACTATCTGCTCACACAAGTGTTTCAAGTCACTTACTCTGCAAACGACTCAAAATCATACACTAGTAATCAATCAATCTTGAAATCATAATCGATCAATTACTAATGCCCAAAACATAAGAACTTCAGAATAAAAAATATTACCTCAAACATGATAACTTTGAAAAGTTGTCACTTCCCCGTATTTGCATTAGCTCGAGCAAAAGCTGCCATTAACCAAATAACTATTAGCAACCAAAAGAAAATACATGTGAATTTTAGTAAAGAATCACATGATAGAGGTGTATATTCTTTACTAAAATTCACATGTATTTTCTCGGAGCGCCTCACGCTTTTTTTTAAACCAAGCCAAAAAAAGCGTTTTCCTAGCGCCTCGGGCGCCTCAAGCGCGCCTGAGGCGCGCTTTTTTAAACCAAGCCTTGAGCTTTATGTGCCTCGTGCTTTATGGGCCTTGAGCTTTATGGGCCTCATACTTTATGGGCCTCATGCTTTATGGGCCTCAAGCTTTATTGGCCTCGTGCTTTATGGGCCTCGTGCTTTATGGGCCTCGTGCTTTATGGGCCTTGTGCTTTATAGGCCGAAAGCCCCACGTGTTAGGCAATAGGCTGTAGGCGTTAGGCTGTAGGCGAAAGGCTGTAGGCGTTAGGCTGTAGGCGTTAGGCTGTATGTGGAAGGCTGTAGGCATTAGGCTGTTGGCGTTACGCGGTAGGCAGAATGTTGTAGGCGTTAGCCTGTAGGCAAAAGCTGTAGACTATATCAGGGCCATAAGTTAAATGTTTTCCTTTAGGAGTGTCTGCTTTTGATAAAGAATTCTTCCAAATGAACTCCTGAAAACCTGTATCAGCAACCAATAAGTGTATAATGAATAAGTAAATAATGATAACTTAAACCAAAACGTTATTCAAGATAACAAGTAGAGGTTCTTTAAACCTTTGGTTTCAAGAAGTCTTGACAGATTCAGTCTTGCACTAGTATCTAAATTCGAAAGCCTCTGTACAATCAATATACACAATTGTAAGCTTACTTATCAGCGTTATGGAATTAACATTATCTCAATTGAAGTGACTTTACTGGAACGCTTAGCCAACACATTTTGCTTCCCTGTCAAAGCATGAGAAGAGGAAAAAGAAGCTTCAGGTCTGCCACCCACAAACTTCTGAGTCCATATAGAAATTCCTTATGCCGGAGTGATCTTAGCCCAACTTCCTTGATTTTGGTAGTTGTGGAAAATCGGACCTGCATGCATCAACACAAAATCATATATTTTCCTTCTTTTTCTAGCTTTCTTTAATTTCTACCAAGTCCTCATGTATTCTCCTTTTTCCTTCCAGGTCTGCGTATTTATTCATCAACTCCTATAAATTTACCAAATAAACAAATCAGCATCAAACCAAGTGAATTTATATCGAAAACTACCTACGTGTTTAACAACTCATCCCCACACTTACCCTTTGTGGGTTTAAAAAAGGCCACCCACATTATCTGACACAAATAAACCACATGACCCGTGTCCTGCAAACATCAAGAAACCAACAGAATCAGCAAACGCAAGAGGTTCTTTAAACCTTTGGTTTCAAGAAGTCTTGACAGATTCAGTCTTGCACTAGTATCTAAATTCGAAAGCCTCTGTACAATCAATATACACAATTGTAAGCTTACTTATCAGCGTTATGGAATTAACATTATCTCAATTGAATTGACTTTACTGGAATGCTTAGCCAACACATTTTGTTTCCCTGTCAAAGCATGAGAAGAGGAAAAAGAAGCTTCAGGTCTGCCACCCACAAACTTCTGAGTCCATATAGAAATTCCTTATGTCGGAGTGATCTTAGCCCAACTTCCTTGATTTTGGTAGTTGTGGAAAATCGGACCTGCATGCATCAACACAAAATCATATATTTTCCTTCTTTTTCTAGCTTTCTTTAATTTCTACCAAGTCCTCATGTATTCTCCTTTTCCTTCCAAGTCTGCGTATTTATTCATCAACTCCTATAAATTTACCAAATAAACAAATCCGCATCAAACCAAGTGAATTTATATCGAAAACTACCTACGTGTTTAACAACTCATCCCCACACTTACCCTTTGTGGGTTTAAAAAAGGCCACCCACATATCTGACACAAATAAACCACATGACCCGTGTCCTGCAAACATCAAGAAACCAACAGAATCAGCAAACGCAAGTTGTGATACCAAAAACCAACATATAAAAAGGTCATAGAGGTGTGGTCTGGTCTTGCTCATCCATGCCTAAGAAGTCCAACTCCCTATAGGATTCAAACCATATGCGTTTGCCCTACATCCATCCCTATAGGCCCTACGCCCTATAAGTCCAATGTTTGTGCACACAAATTAATATCAAACATTAGTAAAGAATCACATAATAGATGTGCATTGTACTAATAAAAAAGCAAAAACAAAGAATTAAACTCCCTTTTTAAACTGTCAGAATGCATGAACAAGGTTCAGCCTAGCTTCCAGATGCATCTAAAAATGTCAAAATGCATCAGATTAGCAGAGCAGTATCAGCAATAATAAATGATCTGACTAAAATTTTAGCATGGTTAAGAACATTTCTAAAAACTTTTTTCTAAGTGAATATCTGCAAGTAAAGATAATCACGGTGGTTAATACTATAGGCCTTATGCGGCTATGCCCAATATCCATCCCTATAGGCCCAATACCCTATAGACAAATACCTAACGCCCTTGGGCCGTATGCCTTACGCCCTATAGGCCTTATGACTTATGTCCTATAAGCCCTATGACTGTGCACACAAATTAATAACAAACATTAGTAAATAATCACATGATAGAGGTGTATTGTATTAATAAAAAGCAAACACAAATAAAGTAAACTCCCTTTTAAACCGTGTCAAGAATGTACACCAACAACTACTTGTCTCACACGAGTGTTTGGAGTAAGTTACTCTGCAAACGAATCAAAATCATACATTACTAATGCCCAAAACATAACTTTAGCATGAAAATATTACCTCAAACATGATAATTAAAAAAAGTTGTCGCTTCCCCGCATTTGCATCAAGCTCGAGCAAAAGCTGCCATTAACCAAATAACTATTAGCAGTTAAAAGAAAATACATATGATTTTAGAATAAAAAACACACATCATGATTGCTCACCAATTAAGCTGGTAAGACGGGCATATCAGCATAAATTACTTCTTTGCTCCGTTTGACAAATGTGGACCAATGCATAACCAAGTATAATTCCATGGAAGCGGATAGGTCGAGAGCAAGAGATATGGGTGGAGAAGCCAAGCCTTGTGCTTTATGACCTTGAGCTTTATAGGCCTTGAGCTTTATGTGCCTTGTGCTTTATGGGCCTCGTGCTTTATGGGCCTCGTGCTTTATGGGCCTCGTGCTTTATGGGCCTCGTGCTTTATGGGCCTAAAGCCCCACGTGTTAGGCAATAGGCTGTAGGCGTTAGGCTGTAGGCTTAGGCTGTAGGCGTTAGGCCGTAGGCGCCGTAGGCGGAAGGCTGTAGGCGTTAGGCCGTAGGCGGAAGGCTGTAGGCGTTAGGCTGTAGGCGGAAGGCTGTAGGTAAAAGCTGTAGACTATATTAGGGCCATAAAGTTAAATGTTTTCCTTTAAGAGTGTCTACTTTTGATCTAGAATGCTTCCAAAAGAACTCCTGAAAACCTGTATTAGCACCCAAAAAGTGTACACAATTGTAAGCTTACTTATCAGCGTTATGTAATTAACATTATCTCAATTGAAGTGACTTTACCAGAACGCTTAGCCAACACATTTTGTTTCCCTGTCAAAGCAGCAAAAAGGAAAGAGAAGCTTTAGGTCTGCCACCCACAAACTGCTGTGTCCATATAGGAATTCCTTATGCGGGAGTGATCTTAGCCCAACTTCCTTGATTTTGGTAGTTGTGGAAAACCGGGCCTGCATGCATCAACACAAAATCATATATTTTCCTTCTTTTTTCAGCTTTCTTCAAATTCCACCAAGCCCTCATGTATCCTCCGTTTTCCTTCCAGGTCTGCGTATAAAATCAAGTGAATTTATATCGAAAGCTACCTACGTGTGTAACAACTCATACCCACACTTACGCTTTGTGGTTTAATAAAGGCCACCCACATCTCTGACACAAATAAACCACATGACCCGTGTCCTGCAAACATCATGAAACCAACAGAATCAGATAACACCAGTTGTGATACCAAAAACCAACATATAAAAAGGTCATATAGGAGCTGGTATGGGTGGTCTGGTCTTGCTCATCCATGTCTAATAAGCCCTATATTAATATTTCAATATCCATATACCACCGAAGATAACGAGTGAAATATACTGTGGACAGTTCATAGTAGCGGGAATCATGAGATTGCTAAAACTCAAAACCAGTTGATCTAAGATGTACCTTATAGTTGGAAAAACCAAGACACAATACGGCATTCTTTAGGAAACTTGGTTGAGCACAAATTTGTTAAAGATTTTCAGCCAAATAACTAACATGCAATGTTAAATCTAGACAATCAAAATGCGGAGCTGTAGGCAGTAGCTAAACTATTAGCTCCTTTTACAGAAAATTGCAAATTATATCATTGGAATTGGAAATCATGAAAAACACAGTGAACAATAGAGGCAACGGCGAAATTGGAGTAACTCAAGTGAAATGCAAATACACAATCCAATAGCATCAAGTGATATGCAAATACACAAAGTTCATCCATATAGCAGGCCTTACCACTAGATACATATAATTGCGCAAAATCACCCAACGTGGTTATCAGTCTTAAATCACTTTAAACTATTCGTAGAAAATTTTAAAAACTGCCAAATCTAACTTATTCACATTATCCAGTAAAACAGATTTACCGTAATTCCATGGAAGCAGATAGGTCGAGAGCAAGAGAGATAGGTGGCGATCGAGGTTTTCTTGACGCTTAAGAAATATAATGCTTTATATGCCTTGTGCTTACAAGCATGGTGCTTTATGGGCCTTGTGCTTTATAGGCCTTGAGCTTTATGTGCCTTGAGCTTTATGGGCCTCGTGCTTTATGGGCCTCGTGCTTTATGGGCCTAAAGCCCCACGTGTTAGGCATTAGGCTGTAGGCGTTAGGCTGTAGGCGGAAGGCTGTAGGCGTTAGGCTGTAGGCGGTAGGCCGTAAGCGTTGGGCTGTAGGCGTTGGGCTGTAGGCGTTATGCTGTAGGCATAAGGCTGTAGGCAAAAGGCTGCAGAAGCTGTAGGCTATGAATTCATGATCAGGGCCATAAAATAAATGCTTTCCTTTAGGAGTATCAGAGCTTTTGATCAAGAATGCTTCCAAAAGAACTCCTGAAAACCTGTTTCAGCAACCAATAAGTGTATCTAATGAATAAGTAAAAATGAATACAACTTAAAGCAAAACGTTATTCAAGATAACAAGTAGAGATTGTTTAAAACCTTTGGTTTCAATAAGTCTTGACAGATTCAGTCTTGCGCGAGTATCTGAATTCGATAGCCTCTGTCACGTTTGTAAGCTTACTTATCAGAGTTTTCCTTCTTTTTCCAGTTTTCTTCAATTTTCACCAAGTCTTCATATATTCTCCGTTTTTATTGATCAACTAAATTCACCAAATAAACAAATCAGCATCAATGCAAGTAAATTCATATCAAAAGCTATCAAAATCGAGGAGAAATATACGATAAAAAAAACCTACGTGTTTAACAACTCATCCCCACACTTAAGCTTTGTGGGTTTAGAAAAGGCCACCCACATCTCTGAGGCGAACAAACTACATGACCCATGTCCTGCAAACATCAAGAAACCAACAGAATCAGCAAACAATAGTAGTGATACCAAAAACCAACATATAAAAATGTCACAGAGGGGCTGGTGTGTGTGGTCTGATCTTGGACATCCATACCAATAGGGCCTATGCCTAATAAGCCCTTTAGGCCCTACGCCCTATAGGCCATATGTTTGTGCACACATGACACAATTAATATCACACATTAGTAAAGAATCACAAATTAAACCCTTAACCAACCCGCCTTTAGTTCACGAAATGCAATGAAATCGAACTATCTTTTGCTCGCAGTGAGAACCAAAATCACCCATACAAAATAAACGAAAAGCTAACTGAAAAACAAACAAACAAAATAAGTAGGGAAAACCGATACTCCCCTGATGTTTTGAAAGTTCCTTGTAAATATCTCCCAAGAACGCCTTCCAATTAGATTGCACTGACTATGTGACGGACTCTTCAAGTATACATACAAAATGAAAAATCAGCCAAGCAATCTCCAGGAAAAAAAGAAGCCATTATATACGTGAGGCTGGAACAAGGGCGCAACTCAATCAATCAGAGAAGCAAACGGCAGCTTTAAGGGAAAACGCGCGTACAGAAGAAATCGAGCAATCTGTAATCAAAACATGGATAAGAAATAATTAACCTTGAAAAAAAACAGGGCAGTGCTAAATAATAAGATGAAAAGGAATAAAATAGTTGTGAAGTTAGATTTAAGGCAACAATCATAAATCAATGACGAGATGAAGAACACAAAACAAACAATGGTTAATAAATTAAAGTAAACAATCGCTGATGAGATGAAGAACAAGGAAACAGGAAGTATTTAACAAACAGGTACTGTTTAGTGCAGTCATAATAAACAATCGTGGAAAATAATAGGAATAAAGCGAAAAGCGAATTAGTTACGTAAGAATAATCGACATGCAGGTGAATGATGGAACTTCTGGTGTTGGTGTGTGTGTTTTAGAGAGAGAGAGAGAGAGTGAGAGTTTATTTAGATTGTTTATGATTTTGGGATATTTGAGGGAATCCAAAACAAATTATAACCCTTCATTTTAGTTTTAGCCGTTATTATTTTCAAAATAGAATGATGTTATGTGAATATGAAAACAAATCACGAGTTGGTATTTTCCTTGCTGGGTGGGCGGGGTTTTTTTCTGATCCTAATACGATTCGCTCGGTTTTTCTCTGATCTATTACCTAAATTCAAATAAGTCACATGTGTATATCAACATCAACAGAATGCACAGAAAATTATAATTCTTTAACCGTAATTTTACACATAGTAAAAGCTATAAAGCTTAGTCCCATCACAATCACATGTAAGTCACTATGTAAAGTCTGTAATTGCATGATGGAAGGAGTTCTATTTGAAATAGTAGAGTCCATGAAGTATTTGCTAAGTTCTATGGACATTCTTCATTGCTATTAAGCAAGTAACAACAATAAATGGGTTTTTAGACACATTCTATTACATATATTCAAATAAGTATACCACTTCTAACCTACAACTTCAAATCAAAACATTAAAATTTCCACATCATTAAATTCAAACAATGCTAGCAACAAATAAAAACTTTAAACTATATTGTTAAAACAATCAAGATAAACATCTTACCATCAAGCCAATAAACACCAAGTGAATGCTCAGAGTGCATAGCTCCTCGATAAATAACACGCCAGTTAAATCATGATACAAATTGTGTCATCAATGTTGTATTGAGGTACAAACTTGTTATTGTATTAATTTTGTAATGGAGAATCACCTGCAACAACTCTGATGCAATTAGGCCCCATCATCATTAAATTTCCACATCATTCAAATCAAAACATTAAAATTTCCACATCATTAAATTCAAACAATGCTAGCAACAAATAAAAACTTTAAACTATATTGTTAAAACAATCAAGATAAACATCTTACCATCAAGCCAATAAACACCAAGTGAATGCTCAGAGTGCATAGCTCCTCGATAAATAACACGCCAGTTAACTCATGATACAAATTGTGTCATCAATGTTGTATTGAGGTATAGACTTGTTATTGTATTAATTTTGTAATGGAGAATCACCTGCAACAACTCTGATGCAATTAGGCCCCATATCTGGTTCCCTACAAGTACAATTGACATCAAAATGTGTAAAACACTTGAATAAGCTAGGAATATAACAAACCTAATACAAAGAAGATACACTTGTCGGTCAAAGAAACACAAGAAGTTGTTTGACTTGTTTCACAAGGATGATGGTCATATAAACTAATAGGCACATGCATATATATGAAAAAAACACAGAAAACACTAAATCCATACTTTTGGAGACCTTTAACAAAAAATCCTTTACATCAGCAGAAAGATGGTCTGGTATAGGCGGACGATGGATGAGCTTTTATTGCCTCTATATGAAAGAGAGCTGCAACCTGAAAGACTTTTAAGTATGCAAATTAACAGTAATATGCAAATTGTAATTCCCAATACGTATATCAAATACAAATTGTAAACACTTACAAGGCTTTGCAAATAGATCGAGTGGTCCGGAAACCAAAACAAGCAGTTACGAATAAAATCCCTATTTCAAGACCAATTGCAAAATCAACCCACAAAACCTGCATCAGCATTTACATATTAAGCTGAATTCATGTACAAGCAGTCGTAATTGATCAGTAAATCATACCTTTGATTTGACAACAAATGCGGGCAAAAAACACTAAGATACCGATCGATGAGGAAGTGTTTTGGATGATTGGAAGAGAGCTGCAACCTGAAAGACTTTTAAATATGAAAATTAACAGTAATATGCAAATTGTAATTTCCAATAAATATATCAAATACAAATTGTAAACACTTACAAGGCCTTGCAAATAGATCGAGTGGTCCGGAAACCAAAACTCGCAGTTACGAAGAAAATCCCTATTTCAAGACCAATTGCAAAATCAACCAACAAAACCTGCATCAGCATTTACAGATTAAGCTGAATTCATTTACAAGCAGTCGTAATTGATCAGTAAATCATACCTTTGATTTGACAACAAATGCGGGCAAAAAACAAAAAGATAACGATCGATGAGGAAGTGTTTTGGATGATAGGAGTCAAACGAATTAAGCATCAGAGTGCAGTACGGATCTCATTGACCAGAAGGGAGTCCATCAAAATAACTTGATCAGCATCGAAGAAACAAACAAAAAAACAGGAATTAGGCAAATTAAAGTTGTCAACCAGACATAAAAAGTTGTCAAGAACGTACCTTGCAATCAGACTTTAGCCATTGCTGGTTCAAACATACATAAAAAGTTGTCAAGAATGTACCTTGCAATCAGGTCACCATGGAAACCATCAGCAACGATTAAGTCGTCTTTGACAGCCATAGTGCTTACCATTACTCGAGACAGTTAACGAGAAACAAGTTGAGATTCTATAAAACTTTTGTTTCCAAGAAGTCTTGAAGCATTCATCTTGCATTAGTATCTGAAATCCATAGCCTTTGAACAATCAGTATACAAGATTGTATTCAAAATCTTACTAATCAGCATTATGGAATTAACATTATCTCAAATGAAGTGATTTTACCAGAACCCTTAGCCAACACATCTTGTTTCCCCTTCAATGCAGGAAAAGAGGAAGGAGAAGTTTCAGAAGTGATCTTAGCCCAGCTACCTTGATTTGCGAGTTGATTCATATCAAAATTGGGAAAAAATAAGTGAATTTATATCAAAATCGGGGGAAAATATACAATAAAAAACCTATGTGTTTAACAACACATCACACATCCCCACATTTAAGCTTTGTGTGTCCCTGAGCAAAGTCTCATGCAAAGCATCCAACAAAGAACTCAAACACGAAAATGATCCCCTCAAGCAAGGTCAACCAACAGCTACGAAATCCATTTACACAGTTAATTCCCAAGACTTACATCGGTCAATAGATTTACGACCCAGTTAGGCAATGGTAGTACAAATTTGAAAAACATGGGCATACCTATTCACGTTTCACCAACCTTCAAGAATCTAACCGTACATGGCTCGTACCCCTCACAATATCACTCATCCCTCGGCTAATTTTCTGATATTTGGGAGTGATTCTCTCATAACCGAACAGTCAAACGTCACTTTCATATGCTTGTACATTCATCAAATTTACCCCTACTTGTCAAAACCCAACACAAATCAAGAGGTCTTTATCTGGGTAGGCTAAGGCTCAGGTAGGATAATATTTGGGAAAAAGTGGCGAAAAGTAAACAAAAATCCGGTAAAACTAATAACTTCCAAATACACAAAATTTGGACATTTTATTCCCCCGCTATCGCACAACTCTCTTTATTTTCTCATTTTTCTCAACTCTTTTTTTTTTTTTTGCATAGCGAATCAGCTAACTTTATGCTGATTATTATTTCATGAACTAAATAGATAAATAAATACAAATAGGCTATCAGATAACTTTCTTTCTTTTCTCATTTTTTTGAACTCTTTTCTTTTTTTTTTTTTTTTTTTTTTTTTTTTTTTTTTTTTTTCCTTTTTTTCTTTTTTTTTTCTTTGCATAGCAAATCAGCTAATTTTATGCTGATTTTTATTTCACAAACTAAATAGATAAATAGATACAAACAGGCTATCACGTAACTTCTATCTTTTCTTATTTTCTCAACTTTCTTTTGCATAACAAACCAGCTAATTTTTATTTCATGAACTAAATAGATAAATAAATATGAACAGGAAAACTACCGGATTTTAATTCAAGGGTAAACAACCGAAAAGGTTTAAGGTTCAAAGTGGTTTTCTAGGGGTCAATCTTAAAACGGGTCAAATGGATAAATCAAACCAAATAAACAGAAAAGTCAATAATGTGGGTAAAACCTAATGCCTCTATCACCTCTGTGTCACATCCAGACCCAAGGTGTCAAAATGCATACAATGTACAAGTTCTAAAGTAACGAGTCACGTTGGTTCTCACACACAGTCAAACGAAAACAGTGAATGGATCTATAACTATAATGGATCAAACTCTCACTGGAAACATGTGTATAAAAGGTTACCGATACAAGCCATGCACAGCTTTCAACTCTCTAGCGGCTTACACTATCCTAAGCACCCCAAACCGATTTTTTATGAAAACAACCTAACCGGGTCTACTTTATCACGCAACTTAAAGAACCTTGCGTTATAGACTCGCAAACCCTTAACCAACCCGCCTTTAGTTCACGAAATTCAATGAAATTGAACTCGTCTTTTGCTAGCAATGAGAACCAAAATCGTTTTATTCGGGACTTGCACAAAGCTTATCACAGACTTCTTTTTATAAAAATTTCAATCTTTTTTTGTTTGTATTTTTATATAGACTACCCCATCCGGCACTTGAAAGTTGAAACACACATTGTCCCTAATGTGTTCAGATAAAGGGCAAAAGTAAACACCCAAACAAAATAAACGAAAAACTAACTGAAAAATAAGCAAACGATAAGCAGAGAAAACTGATACTCCCCTGATGTTTTGCAAGTTCCTTGTTATGATCACCCAAGAACGCCCTCCAATTCGATCGTGACGACGATGCAAGGGTTTCTTCAGCAATACAAAAAGTAGCTCGCGGCATATAACCAAGCATACATCCAAAGCATCATCATCATAACATAAATGTAAAAGTAAAAAAGCAGGCAAGCAATCTCCAGGTAAAGAAGAAGCCATTATTATATACGCGAGGCTGGAACAGGGGAGCAACTCAATCAATCAAAGGGGCAAACAGCTAGACAACAGCTTTGAACGGAAAAACACGCAATCTGCAATCAAGACATGAATAAGAAATATTTAAATGTTGAAAATACAATAATAAAATAAAAACCTAAGGCAGTGCTAAATAATAAGACGAAAACGGAATAAAACAATTGTGAAGTTAGATTAAGGCAACAATCATAAATAAACGACGAGATGAAGAACAACGAAACTGTTTACTGCAGTTAAAACAAGCAATAGTTGAAAATCAAACAGGTTGTGATGGGATGAAGAAGAATTATAAATGAATGACGATTAGTTGTGAAGTTAGACTAAGTCAATAATCGCTGATGAGATGAAGAACAAGGAAACTGAACGGATTTAACAAACAGGTTTCTTCCGTTTAGTACAGTTAAAATAATCAATCGATGAAAATAATAATAATAATAAAATTAGGGCAATAAGAAGAAGAAGAGAATTACTTAGGAAAGAAGGAAAGGTTGAGTAGCATCAGCAGCGTATAGCAATGGACATTGAAACTGCAGATGAGATGAATGAATGGTGTTTGTTTGTGTGTGTGTGTGTTTTAGACAGAGTTTATGGATTTGGGGATATTTGAATTGAATTGAGGTATTTCAAAACAAATTAAGACTCCCTTCTTTTATTTTAATTTAGCCGTTACTGTTATTTTCAAAATAAAAGTAACGTTAATGTGACGTTGAAAACAAATCACGATTCGGTATTTGTCTTGCTGGGTGGGCGGGTTTTTTTCTGATCCGGATACGATCCGCTCGTCTTTTCAGGCCTAGTTCCAGGACATGTTTAATTAAGTCACTAGATTAGAGTCCCGGGCGTACACCCGGAAGATCCACAAGTAAAATGAAAAACCATATAACATGTCATTACATGCCAGGTTATAACATATATACACCTATATGTTCGATAGTAGTACTTAATATGTTAGATGACAACGAAAAATATAAAATTCTTTATTTGTAACTTGAAAAATATGTATATGAACAAATGTATATTTGTATAATTAGGTATGAACCCATTGAGTAATCGGTGCAACCAACTCATTAAAGGACTAATGAATTCCAAGAATGTGGTTGACTTCCAAGTTAAATATTTGAAAGATAAGGGCTGGATGTATTACTTTCAACATTAGTTAAATGGTCATATCAGCCAACCATTTTAATTTGTCAAATTGACTTATGCATTTTTACATTAAAAAGTCAACAACGTTTATCAGTTTGTAATGGGCACCTCAGTTAAGCAATTTAATGGCAAATCGGTTTGACCCATATTAGTTAAGCAACTACACATATCAGTTTGTAATGGCTAAATCGGTTAAGCAATTTAATGGCAAATCATTTTAACTAGTATCATCAATAGAAACTACACATATGAGTTTGTAATGACCAGTATCAACAAAATGTGTACACCAGGGACATCTACAACTGAAATGACAAACAATCTAACATGTGTTACATTCCATCGTATAATATACATACACCTATACAAACATATACATAACACATTACTCAATAAGAATTTAACAGCTTTGACTTAAACAATCAAACATTGCTCTACTTCATTAGAAATCTATGCAATAACATAACATGATGACCCATTTCAAATAATACAATAGTAGAATTTTTATATTTAATTAATATTAATAAAAGTAAGTAAAGTTATTTACATTACTAAGAGAAGGCAACAACATATTCCTTATAATCATAGCAAAACAAAAAAAAACACGAATTACTACATTAACAGTAACGTGTAAAGTATTTGTATATATTTATGCACAACAACTATAAATTATTATAATATAATCACATATCAACCCTTTACGAAATCGATTGAAACAAAGTGATTAAAAGATTGTTTCGTGCCTGGCTTCCTATAACTCTTGATTATGTGTATATATCATATAAATGTATGTATACATATAAATTGTTGGGGCTAAAAAAAATGAAGTCAAAAAACTTATTTGGGCCTCTAAAACATTAAGACACATAACATTTGATTTAACTTGTTTATACTTGGAGCCGGAACTTACTAAAAACATTTGAATATAATTGTAATGTTTAAAAATAAAAAAAATTAATTAATGAAATAAAATATTAACTTCTAAATAATTATTATACTGTGCATATAAATTATATAACTGATCATCGACTTTCAGAGATATCAACATGATAGCTTTTGAAATACATTATGTATATATACATAATCATATACACATTCATATGTGATGATTCACAACCTTAATTATACCAACAATACACATACACATCACACAATTTATATGTATATATGTGTTCACATATCCATTAATGAAAGAAAACATAAATTAGATAATTACATACAAATTAGGGCAAACTTATATGTGTTTGAGACAACATAACAAATTTTCAAACATATACATATATATACGACCAAATATCCATGTGTGTGCTTTTATTCGGACATGACATACAATCTATACACTCACACATATCATATGGTTACATAGACACAATCACACAACAATATTATAATCAAAACACACTTATAACAAAGTGATACACAATTTTGACTACTCATCAAAGTTTCACCACCCTGCTACACTGATTCACCACGCAAAACTATAGTTTACTTTATTATATAATACCAACTTAAGTAATTAAAATTTAAAAATTAAAAATACAGATTTTACTAATTAATAAAAACGGTAAATTTCAAATTGAAAGTTGTATAAATGGAACTTTAGTTGCCTATATAATAATACAAATTAGGTTAGAATTCATTAGGTGAGAGAACATTTTATTTTGTTTTTATATCAAAATACACATACATATGTTTATGTCTTTTGATGTGTTGGCTAAGTATGTGTACTATATGTATCATAAGATTCAAAAATCAACACACTTATGTATGTATGAAACTGAATAAACCTATGTTACGATGCAGTTTAGTAACAACTTTAGTAAAAGTTGTGATTTTGATTTATAGTGATTAGAAGAACCTTAATTAATTATGCTTCATAATCTGTTGGTTTTGTTATTAGATTAATATTTTGCATTATTTTGATTTGAATTTTGCTTTAGGTTGTTGTTTAGTTATAGAGTGTTTCCATAATTGTTGATTGGAATGAAAAAAGTCCTTTGATAAATGTTAGAATGTTTAACCTAGAAGTCTATAGCTTCTAAACCAACCCGTTTTGAAACCGATATAAACCATTGATTACCAATCATAAGAATATAAATAGTCTAAAGACTCCGAAGGGGAAGGATCTTCCCAAAAAAAATTGGTAAGCGGATAACAGTAATAAGAAATTAATGGTTTATGATGACATTAGGGTCAATATTATAATACTACATTGCATGGTGCATCAATGACAAACTTCATGCATGTTCCAAAACAAATGAGATCCTTAAAATAGATTTAAACTAATTATTCATTTGATTTGTAGGAATATAAAATATTAAAAACTGAATAGTCCTTAAATCAGGCAAAAATGTGTAATTCGAAATGGTTACTAAAAGCAGTAATCTTGACCCGTTTACTAAAGGTGTAATTTGGACCCACTCTAAATGTTGACTTTGACCCGTTTATTAAAAATGGTTACTTGACTCGCTTAATAAAATTAATAACATAGAAATATAGAACGTTGTTCTGTTTAAGGAATGAACCATATAAAATTAATGATGCTAAACCGAGTTTCTTACCTCGAAGTTTGTTCTTTTGATGCAAAACATTGTTCTATTACTAACTTGTGTTATCTAACTCTTTATTTAGAAAATCAATAATGTTCGAAAAAAAATATTTTCTTTTGTAGTGATATAAAATTTTGGAAGAAATTAATTCTTATATCTTTCTTAGATACCTAAACTCTTACAAATTAAATCATACTAATGAGTAATGAGTATATATGGTTATGGAAAAAGGATTATTGTTTGAGAAAGATGGCCTTTTTTCCTAGTTAGACTTCAGCGTCTACACACTTAACTTATTCAACAAAAAAACATATATAACTTACGCTGAATAAATATATTTCTGCCATGGATCAACGTATTTTCAGTGCCATCTGAATATAGGATTTCAAAATATGGGTTGGTAAAGAGATAAACCACCGATGTTGCTTGATAATTAGGCTTCACATTGTGGTGAAGTTTAGATATAAGTTTTGAACCTTTGGTTGGCCATTGTTCACTTGTATATTATGAAAGCACATGTGAAGAAATGTTTAATACAGGGATCATACAATTGAAAACGTCAAAACCAAATGGTAGAAAGTAAACCTGCATAAAAAAACAGAATAACTTTTTAATGATAGCAAGGCGGACAGCCACACCTTGCATCTGAAGTAGAGCAACCTTTCTTAATTGATCATGCAAAAGAGGATCGAAAACCACAATCTCATCAAGCCTGTTCAATAGCTCCAGTTTAAAGTGCTTCCTCACCTGTGAGAGATCAGAACTTATTAGTTGAAAACCAAAGTTTCAAGATCCAGTTGCTTTCTATATATGTAAAGATCAGTATGCTTACCTCTTGCATCACCATTTCACGAGCATTGTCCATTGTGGTCTTCCCAGACAACCCTTTTAACAAATATTCAGCTCCAAGATTGGAAGTCATGATGATGACTGTGTTAGTGAAGTCAACAGTCCGACCGTGACCATCAGTCAACCTTCCCATCATCCAACATTTGAAGTAGTGTGTTGAAAACCGACGGATGAGCTTTCTCTCCTTCATCAAATAATACCACATTGTAAGGCCTTCTCCTCACGGCTTCAGTAAGTTAACCACCTTCTTCATGACCAACATACCTGAAAAAAATCAACAAATAAATCTATTAACCAGTGCTATTCTTCTAACATATGAAAACAAACAATTAACTGCAAAAGAAAAAATGTATGTACCCAGGTGGAGCGCCGATTAATCGGCTAACACAGTGTTGCTCCACGTACTCAGACATATCAATCCTAATCATGAGTTTTTCATCATCAAAAAGTTGGTCTGCAAGAGCCTTATCTAGCTCGGTTTTTCCCAACACCTGTGGGACCCAAAGACAGGAATGAACCAGTTGGCTGCTGTGCCCTTCCCAAACCAACTCGATACCTCAAAATCGCCTCGGCAACAGCACTAACAGCTTGATCTTGGGCCACTACTCGCTGATGCAAACCTGCTAGCTAGGCCAATAAGCCTCTCTTTCTCATCAGTTCCAAGACTCCGGCTACTCACGGCTGGATTATGCCAGACTCCGGCACAATATATTCTAAGTGTAGCTGCTCGTGGTATAATTTGCAGTGACTCATGATTAAAAGCCACCAGAGCACTTGGAAACAGAACTCGCCTACATGTAGTTCTCTTTAAAACCTTCCAGACCCAACCATCATCATCAGAAAGCAAATCATCTGGGTCATCAAATCTCGCCTTCATGTAGTTCTCTTTTAAACCCCTTCCAGACCCAACCAATTGCACATAAGGAACTCCGCCATAGCTTCCGTTTCAAACCTGTTTTGTCATAAACCATTCAAAACAAACACTACTCAATACAATTACATCACCACCAAAAACAACAAATGAAACACCAATTCACATTGTAGCAACTTTTGAATGGTTTTAACAATACAACTAAAGTAGCTTTGAAGAAACACTGAAATATATCTCTTTTGTTTTGTTCATTTAAAGTTTCAAAACATTCGAGAGCTATAATTTCGCTATTACCAGTGACTGTTCTGAACAGTTGCGCTAAGCCCATGCTTTCTTCCTCCAACAGCCATCCTGCAATAACCACCAAAATCCATCATTTATCCATAACAAATGTCTTCCATCCATGAACATTATATCTTTTATAGCCTATCAAGTAGTCAGTGCCAAAACAAATATCCCACTTACAACCATCCATATCCATAATTTTGACACACATTTTGTTTTCAATCCATTATTTTTAAACCATTCTTGAGGCAATACCTACAATTAAAGCATGTTACTTTTAAAGTTAGAAAATTAAAGAAAACAATTTATACTTATTTCAAATGACGAAAAGTAACTGTATATGACCAGTTACAATTTTGTCACAAACTAAAATGTGCATACACCATCCCAAGTCAGTTTTAAATTTTAAAAAAAACTGAAATCAAACAAATAATAAGGTAGAAAAACACATACTCAATGACAATATTTTACCAAAGCATCACTTATTTAAGTATCTGAAGTTGGCGCCATATTAATATGATTCAACCAATGGGTATATTTGTTTAATTTATACAAAGTATAATGTATGACAGCAAGGTGGCCGAGTAATTATTCAATAATTATCTTTGGGTCAGAATGTGGGTGCAAACGCTTCTTTGTTCATTGTTTTTTGGATTTTATGGGTGCCCATTACGTTAGTAACATAATGAAAAGTACAAAAACATCATTAGAAGAATAATTTGACTTAACCAATATTTTATAACCAATTTTTTTATTTTACCCCGTTTTATATGAACAACAAATCAACTCTATCTGGAAAACAGTAGAAAGCATTAAAAACGTATGAAGGTTAACCTCTGCTTCGATTTGTAATAGCCGCTTTTGATGGAAATGAAGATTCTGTGAGAAATTGCTTCCCACTGACCAGAACATCTCTGAATGTGGTGGCGTAACATCCGATTTCACCTCAATTGGTTCGACACCACTGCTTCCACGTTCTTCAACACCACTTGTAACATCGGACTGCTGCAATCAGATCATTTTTTCGCAAGTTATAATCATAACACAGCTATAAAACCATAGATTGCAATTGAAACATTTTATATTGATCCTCACATTTGGTAAGCCGTTAACATGTACAACAATGATTGTTATATCATATGTCCGATTCTCATGCTCCAACCATAGTTTGTATGATTTTGCAGCACATGCGCTCCTAGGATCCATGTATCTATCAACCTTGACAGCAACAAACTGAAAATGGGTTTTATGAGTTGAAAGAAGCAGCCCTTCCACCTCTCCAATCCTTCATTGATGGACCGTCAACAGTTTTATGAGTTGCTGAACATTTTTATTTTTATTTTTTGAAAAAGGTTAGGCCCCATTCAGTTCAAGTAACGATACAGAGCTCGTCCAAGAGTTGCGGACTCAGATAGAGAAAAAACTAAGCTAGAAAAGGTCCAACTTAAAACAAAAATTGTTATATTAGTTTGGTATTAATCATATATCAATTTTCCCTCAAGAGTTTATCAATATTATGTGTGGTTCCGCTCTGTGTAAAGTATAACTCTACATAAAAGGATATGAAAAAGATAAGCTAACCTGTGATCGAATGAACAGTGGTCATAAGGCCTTCAACAATACCAAATTTGTCATGTATAACCTGTATTACAAAATCAAGAACGTCAAGCGTCAAACTTTTACCATCAGACCTTCAGAAGCATGCTGCAAATAATGAATCCAACCTTGCCAATGGAGCAAGACAGTTAGTGGTGCAGCTAGCATTAGACACAACTGGCGATATCAGACGTGTAATCTTTTTCATTTACTCCCATGACAAACATGGGAGCGTTTGCTTTCCGAGCGGAGATCACAACCTAGTGTATACATGATATAGATAACCATGTCTTGTGACAGTAGATGTCCTAAGAATTGAATAACGATTTGACATAAATATTAGGCCTATACATAACATGAAAAATAAACCTAGTGTATACATGATATAGATAACCAGCACGACACCACCCAAGCTGTTGTGATAGTTAATTATCATTTGTCTGCCATGTGAAATGCAATCCCTTTTTCTAAATTCATGTGAATATACCAATTTGCATATGGTTATGTTTACAAACTATTATTGCAGCATTTCTTGTTTACAAATCTAATTGAAACACTTTTTATTAAAGTACACACCGAAGTCGAAAATACAACTTTTATGGCATAGAGCAAATTTATAAATGACTCAACCCAACTACTATGTAGTTAAGGATAAAATTTTCGGTGTTTTCGGTCAGGGATCGAGATACGAAAATATTTAAAATTTCGGTAATTTTATTTATAAAGCTATTAACAAAATAGGACACTAATAGCTAGCTAATTTTTGGAGCAAAGGTGTGTCGATCCCATAACTACGCCACCATATATCTACATTTTATAAATATATGAAGTGATATAATGACAATTTTTATCTATAAAAGCATGTGAATATGTTAAAATGTTTATACTTACATGTTAAAATAATTAAAAGATTTAGGTTTTTTTTTTTTAGTTTGGCCCAAAAAATATAACAACCGGTAATACCACCTTTTCCAACCGAAATTTTGGAAGTCAAATTTCGGTATATTTCGGTCAATTTCGCCAGTTATTTTCGTACCGAGATTTGAAAGTTGAAACGAAATTTTATAGGACCTCCGAAATCCGAAATACCAGTGGTATACCACCGAAATTGACTACAGCCTAACTATAGCACGATCACTACGTAT
The DNA here is from genome assembly GCA_030844895.1 of Ambrosia x helenae. Classification (NCBI taxonomy): domain Eukaryota; kingdom Viridiplantae; phylum Streptophyta; class Magnoliopsida; order Asterales; family Asteraceae; genus Ambrosia; species Ambrosia x helenae. The sequence continues at coordinate 40,400 of JAUTDX010004648.1, forward strand.
AAGCTTAATCTATATAACTCATGATAATGCTTAAAACACTAATATTTTCAAGCAAACATCTAAATATTGTGACAAGATTTACTGTCACAGTTGAACATAACTTAAATTTTCTATAAAAATCATTTAGAAACTTCATTGTCAGCTCATGGTTTAAGAGTTGAAATGCAAGTATGATGGTCGTGTATGTGAAATCTATAAAGCAACATCCAAATGATATTTCAAGTTGTAGTAAGAAACCAAACATGTTATAACAACTCATAACCTTTAAAAACATTAATACAAACATTTGAGTTTGTTATTGACTAATTTCTTCTTTGCCTAAAAAATACAAACAATCAGACCTACACACAATTTGCATACTTCTAGTCAAAATGTTGAATGCTAAATCGAGTAAATGAGATATCAAAATCTATAAAGTTCGTTGATTAGATTGAAAGCCAATGAGCACACCTTAAGCAGCCCTCAAATAAACAATGCTGATTTGTTGTCTTCTTTCTGAGTTCTGGGTTCGAAATAACCTGCATTTTGGAATATCCAATTAGAAAGTTCTACATTCACAAAAGCACGAGTGAGAGCAATTTGACAGAGAGGGTCTCAATCATCTCAACTGATTTAGTCAATAAGATGTAATCATAAGTTGTAAAATGAAGATGGATCATAGTAAAAAATCAGACTTTACAGAGGAAGCAACCACCCATAAAAACCAATCTCCTCTTAAATCGCCTCTTTTCATTTGGTCTGAGTGAAGGATGTAAGATACATGGATTAATTAGTTTGAAAAGCCCTAATCGCACGATTAGGAATCTGCAGATGCGATGGCATGGATCTTTTTTTTTGGATCAAAAGGAAGAAGGAGATTACACATCTTAGGGTTTTCGGACGTCTGCGATTGTATAATGAAGATGAGATGGAATGATTCATACTTGCAAAGATGAATATCGAAGCTTTCTCACAATCAGATAGAAAGCTAGGGTTAGTATGTGTGGTTATAACATTCAAAAGGATACATAGATACGATTGTAGGTTTATATATGTCGGCGCCTAAGATCATATTGCATATGAGAAAGGGAAAAATGGATATTATAAGGTAGGTGATATGATGTTAGATGGTTATTAGTTATGGTGTTAGGATTAGAATCAGGAGGAGAAGTTACACCAGAAAGCATGAATATGAAAGGAAGAAGAGTCTAGGGGCGGCGATTTTAGGGAAAATAATGGTTTTTTATATGATTATTTGGATGTAAGATGGATGGAGTTCCATATTTCAAATATGGATACCTCAAACCCTCTCTAAGGCCTTGATTCAACCCAAGTGACCTCCATTATTATATAGATAGAATAGATTGGAATCTAAACACCCAACTAACTGACGTCGTTAGTTGGGTTGCTAACACGTGACACACAGTTGCTGACGTGGCATGCTGATGTGACACAAGTTGATGATGTGGCACAAGTTGCTGACGTGGCACGCTAATGTGTGCACACGTGACATGCCACGTCAGCAAACCCACTAACATTGTTAGTGATTTAACCGTAGTGGGTGGTAGATTCCAATAAGTCAATAGTTCAGGTTATATATGGCCAATTTTTTTAGTTCGGGGTGCCAGTGACCAATTTCAAATAGTTCAGGTTCTTAAAAATCCAATTCCCTATTTGTAAATCACAAAAAGTGACTTCACTTTAAATAGAGTTAATAGCCATTTTCGTCCATGATATTTGGGCACTTTTGCCACATCCATCCCATTTTTTTCTTTTTGCAACCAGACCCTTAAGGTTTTCACTGTGTTGCCATTTTCATCCAAATTGCTATCTTCGTTTGTTTTCAGTGTTAAGTTATTGGACATTTTATTACATTTTACCAATTTTCTCTATTTTCATTTTATTTTATTATTTTCATTCAGCATAAACTGAAACCCATCTTCTCCCACAACCCAAATTCTAACCCAAAACCTCAACCATCACTAACAATGTCCATCGCCGGATACTATTACAACCACACAATCGCCTCATCATCATCTTCATCTTCTTTGTGAGATTTTAGACACAAATCCATCTCCATCTTCTTTGCGAACTGTCGATTAAAGAGAGAAGGGGATGGGGGTTTTCAGATCCACACCCCATGCCATCAAGTGTAATTTACATTCTAGTAAGTCGATATCAACAAGATGTAATTTGTCATCTAGTCTTCACACCTCTTTGAACAACCCAAAACGAGGGTCAAAGCTTCTGAATATTCCTTACTATCCATAATACGATGCAACAAGCCGGGTCCATTTGACCATTTTTCTACATAATGATATTTGTAGATCGGTGGTAATTTGGTATCTTGGAAACCGAATCTATGATTCATCTAGCGATCTTTGCGGTTAATTTCATTTGAATTTGAAATTTTTTGGTGGCGGAAATTGGGATGATGGGGTATTTGTAGCCAGATTCTTTTGCAATATACGAGGATGGTCGTCTCGGTTGACGGTTCCCTGGAGGTGATCACCGTGTTAGATTTGGATATTAGGAAAAAAATATGTAAAAAGAAAAGCTAGATGCGGTTGGGTGGTTGTCACAAGAAGTGACGAATGGTGGTGGGTGTGGTGTATGCAGAAGAAAAAGAGAGAGGGGGGGGGGGGGGGCGGGGGGGGGGGGGGGGGGGGGGGCGATGGTGGGAGGTGGGGTATGGTGAGGGGAATTATAATTTTTGTATCTTGTTATTTTTTTTTTATAGATTTTATAAGGTAACCTTTTAATATTTTTAAATAGTTATTTTATAATTTATAAATAAGGGTCCAATTGCAAAAAAAAAAAAAAAAAAAAAAAAAGGATGGATGTGAAAAAAGTGCCCAAACCCTAGAGACGAAAATGGCTATTTAACTCCTTTAAAATGTAGAACTTAAAGAAAAAAAAAACCCGTGTAAACCAGCACTAAAGAAATACAGGTATGTGCGTATCAGATGTTGTTCAGACAACAATATCAATTTGGTTCGTCACTGTAGATAAACAAGTCAGATTATATTTGACCCATTTGATTTTAAAAA